>RJWH01004592.1:0-102011 GCA_004363575.1 Solenodon paradoxus | reverse complement strand
TTTGGACAGTTTGAACTCAAGGCAAAGTTTGTTTCATATAAAAATAGGAGGTGAGCATAAAACCTTAATGTAAATAAAACAGTAACAAAAACAATCTACTGGGAAAAATCAAAGAGAAAAACAAAAAGGATACCATTACAACACAACCGTTTTCAACTCTCCTAAGAAGAGAAAGTGACAAGGTAACAACACACAAACAGCAATTTACAGAATTGCAATAAACAAGTAAGTATCAATAGTCATCCTAGATGATAATGGATTGAACTCACATATTAAAAGACATGGAATGGCAGAATGGATTAAAAACATAACCCAACACACTCCTACTTTAGGACACACATCTTCTTTCATACACATGCACCAAAGGAAGGAGCATCAAAATTCTTAAAGCAAGTGTTAAAAGAATTAATAAGAGACATAAACACCAATATAATAATTGTAGATTTCAACATCTCACTTACACAATGGACAGATCAACTAGACAGAAAATAAACAGTGAGACAAAATCTTTAAATGATTGATATGAACAGAGCAGTCTGAGATATATAATGCACCTTTATTCCAATGACCCCAGAATTCACATTACTTTCAAGTGCACGTGGAACGTTTTGAAGGATAGACCAAATACATGAGAACAAAACATGCCTAAAGTACAAATATTGAAATCATATCAAACATCTTCTCTGTTTGCAATGGTATAAAGGTAGAAGTCAACCACAAAAAAGAAGTTGGAAGACACAAAAATATTTAGAGACTAAAAAATACATTTCTGAATGACTCTTAGGTAAAGGAGGAAATCAAATAGAGAAATTTACAAAGTACCTATAGACAAATGAGAATGAAGACACAGGCAATCAGAACTTATGGGATGTAACAAATGCAGTACTAAGAGGGAAGATCATTGCAATACCACCCTAATTAAAAAACAAGATCATTGCAATACCACCCTAATTAAAAAACCCTACAACTAAAGCAACTAGAAAAAAGAATAATTAAAATGAGAAATCAGTAGAAGAAAATAATAAAAATAAATGTAATATAAAACAAAATAATCACGATTAATAAAACTAGAAAATGCTTCACTGAAAAAATAAAATTGACATTGTCTAGAATCACTTAGAAAAAGGAGAGAAAACTCTTATAACCAGAATCAGTGATAAAAACACATTACAGCAGATACTAATGAAACATAAAACATCATGAGACTATTATCAACAGCTCTGTGTCAATAAATAGGACAATTCTAAGGACATGGACAGTTTTAGAAACATAGAGTCTATCGGGACTGAATCAGAAGGAAATTGTATACCTTAACAGAACAATCACAGGAAAATACATTGATAAGTTAATCAGAGATTTCCCCAAATTAAAAGTACAGTACCAGATGACATTACTGGTGAGTTCTGTCAAATCTACATAAAATAATTGAAACCCATTATTCTAAAACTTTCCAAAAACTGAAGAACAGGGAACACTTCCAAATACTTTCCCGAGTCCTACATTACACTGATAAAAAACATGGATTCAAAAGTCTTCAAAATAATAGCAAAATGAATTCAATAAGGTATCAAAAAGATCCTCCATTTTTATCAAGTGTAATTTATTTCAGATATGTAAGGATGATGTAATATATGCAAATCTATTAATGCAATACACCACATCAAAAGGGAAAAATCTTCCTATGATCGTATCAATATATGCAGAAATGATTCAACACACATTTAGTATAAAACTTTACATAAAATATTGATAGAGGCCACATACTTCAACATAATAAAGGCCACATATGATAAACACACAGTCAGCATCATACTCAATGAGGAAAAATTGAAAGCATTTTCTGCAACATCAGGAAAAGACAAGACTGTCCATTTACAGCACTGCTATTTAGCATCATACTAGAGATCTTACCCGGAGAACCTAGGCAAATAAATAAAGAGGAATCTAGATTGGAAAGGAGGAAATACAAGTAACACTATTTGCAGATGACATAATAATATATAAAGAAAATCCTAAATTCTCTTTAAAAACTACTAGAATTAATCAATGACTACAGTAAAATGACAGGTTAACAACTCAATGCACAAACATATGTTGTGTTTTAACACACAAATAATATGAGAGAACAGAATGAAGTCAAGAAAACCATCCCAATTATAATTGAAGCAAAAATAATCAAACATCTTATAATATGCTTATCAAAAGAAGTGAAAGATCCGTATAATGAAAACTGTCCTTAAGAGAAATAGAGGAAGATACAAGATATGGAAAGATGTCTTCTGTTCACGACTGGGAAAATTAACATTGTTAAAATGGTCATCATCCCTAAAGTAATAAATAGCTCATATATCTTAACAAAAAAGGGAACAACCCTCTCAAAAATGGACAGATAGAACTAAGGCTTTCTAGCTAAAGAAGACAGAGGGCATACATGCACATAAAGTATTTCACATCAATTATCATCAGAGAGCAGCAAACAACAATCATGAGACACCAGTGACTCCAGTGTGAAATTCCAATATCAAAAAGACTAGATATAATAACTGTTCGAGGGGGTGTGGGGAAAAGGAAACCCCCTTCACTGTAGGTGGGAATCTAAATTAGTGCAACCTCTCTGAAAACATGGAGATTCACAAAAAAATAAAATGCAAATACAATTTGACCCAGCAATACCACAATTTGAAATATACATAGAGAGTATAAAATCTGTACTCAGGAAAAAAAAATCTGTGCCCTTATGTTCACAGTAACATAGTTCCCAAAAGCCAAATCATGGAAGCAACCTAAATGCCCATCAACAGATGTTTATATAAAGAAGCTGTGTTATATATACTCAATGGAATTCTATATAGCTACTAAAAAGGTAAAGTTGTGCCCTTTGCAACAATCTGCATGTAAATTGAGAGTGGATCACTTTAAGAAAAGTAATTAGAAAGCAAAATGGTTTTACTCCTGTCAAGTTTAGTGAAGCCAAATTAATAAACAGATATGTCCCAGCAAAATTCACAGGACACACGGCTGCCCATTCGGTGGGGGAAGGAAGAAGGGAACAAGGCACTAAAAAAGAACATTAGAAATGTGGTGGTGGGTGTAGTGTATAATAACCATAGACTTAGATGTGATTTTAATATCTAAAAATGAGTAAGGCTTTGTAAGCAAAGAAAATTATGAAGTTATTATTTTTAAAAAGAGATATAATTAAAACACATCTAAATTAGAAAGAAGTGAAATTATATTCACAGATGACATGACTTTATATAGAAAGCCTAAGGAATCCAGTAGAAATACTATTAGAGCTAATGTTTTCAGCAGGACATAATTCCAGCATCTAATATTCTATTGTATTTCTATATACTTTCAATGTAAAACCTAAAAGTGAAACTAAAAGTGTGATTCCATTTATAATATGCATCAAAAATAGAATCATAAGGGATAAATTAAACAAAAGTAGCACAAGAAATGTGTACTAAATTATCGTTGAAATTAAAGAAAATCTGAAAACAAAAAATCATCTCATGTTCACAGAACTTGACTTATTAGTGTTAAAATAACTATGGACCCAAAACAAATCTCCAGAGTAAACATAAAATCTATCAGAGTAACTCCTGTCAGTATCTCTGAAGAACTAACATGATAATCTAAGTTTTCAACAGTTACCATGTGAACCAGCAATTACACTCCTAATTATATAACCAAGAAAAAAATATCTGTACAAAAACATGTATATGAATGTTTATTGCATCATAATTCCTAATAACCAATATGTAACAACAAATAAAATGAATGGATAAAATGAATTGGTATATTCAGATGATTAAATATTATTTTGCTATTAAAGTACAGATACATGTTAAAATTTATAAGCAATTGCACTTTTGTGGCTCAGGGGCTGACATCTGGAGTGAGGATAATGTTAAGTATAAGAACTGGGTTTCCTGACACAAGGACAGAGAGGGAGAAAGAAAGACTGAGAAAGAATGAGAGAAACAGAGAAATTCCTTCATGCATGAAGAATACAAAATAAGCAATGACAAAATTTATGATAAAATATAGGGAGCCAGAGGGTTGCCTCTGTTATCTTGTCTTTGATTTCTGAGAGTTGTTCCTCTGCAATGATTGAGTCTGTTTTTGGAGCTCTCCATGTTTATCTTTAATCCCTTGACTGTTTCTTTCATCTCCAGCATTTCTTCTAGGCCTTTTTTTATGACTTTAATCTCTTTGGTGATGCATTCCCTGTGATCCCTGTGATGCAAAAATCCTCAACAAAACCCAGGCAAATGGAATGCAACAGCACATCAAAAATGTACAAGCCACAATCAGGTGCATTTTACTCCAGCGTTTCAAGAATAATTCAACATACAGAAATTAATCAATATAGTCCAGCACATCAGCAAAGTAAAAATAAAAAGATTATCATCTCTGTAGATTCTGAAAATGTATTTGACAAGATTCAGCATAAATCCACGATAAAACACCTGCCAATATAGGAATAGAAGGCACCTAGCTAAACATATTTAAATAAATACATGACACAGAGTTACCATCATAATCGGCAGTGAAAAAACAACCCAGAGAGTTGGCAAGGTTAGTCATGCAAAATACATGGAGAGCTTTCTCTCCAAAATGTGTAAGAGCTTATACACTTCAGCAACAAAATAGCAAATGATCAACTCAAAATTGGGTAAAGGAACTGAATAGACACCTGTCCAAAGGATCTCCTACAGACTCTTGAATAAATGCTCTACATTAGTAACCATCAGAGGAATGCAAGTAAAAACTATAATGAGATACCACTTCACAGCAGTTAGAATGGCCTATATCAAAAATACTCAAAAGAGCATGTGTTGGAGAGGATGAAAAAAAAACCCACCTACATTGTTGGTGGTAATGAAAATTGGTACCATCTCACTGAAAACAGTATGGAGAGTCCTCAAACAAATAAAGATGGATATACCATTTGATCGAGTAGTCGTTCTGTGCATATACCCAGAGATATATCCATATTCAGAAAAAGCATCTACATCCCCTCATAGAAACATTGTTCAAAATAGTCAATATATGGAAACAGCCTAAATGCTCATCAATAGATGACTAGATAAGAAAGCTGTGGTGTATTTCCTCAATGAAATTCTATGCATCTATTACAGAAGATGAAATTTCGCCATTTGTAAGAGTCTAGACCAAACTTGAGGGGATCATGTTAAGTGAAATAAGTTACAAAGAGAAAGAAAAATACACTGTGCTGTCACTCATGTGGAATGCAACGAAATGAAACAAATTAACACACAAATCCCAACATAAGTAACAGGACACAGTATTGTGATTACTGGGTTAAAAATGGGAGAAGAGAAGAAAAGAGGGAAAAATATGGTGGTGAGGGGCACTGGATATTGGTGTTGAGTGTGGGGTGAAATAGACTGAGAAGGAATTTCAATATTCTGAGGTAAGTTTAGGTTTGTGAGGTTAAGAAAATTTAAAAATACTTTTTAAAAAATATTTAAAATGTAGGTACTAGAAACAAAACTTGCAGTTCACTATTTAGAAAGAAAAGAAGCAAATATACATGTCATGTTGACAGATATCCAATGTTGAATGGTGTAAGAATGAAAAAAGAAATCTTGCTTTTGGAGGATGAATGGGTTTCATATCTTTCTAGCCGTTTGGTTCAACTTGAAAATATTTTCACAGAGCCTGCAAGAAAAGAACAGGAGGAAATATGGAGTCTTCTTGGAAATTATTCAAAGGGAATTGCCACTGAAAAGAGACACTTGTTTCAGAAAAGTCAGTGCTCTGTGGGAAGTCAGCTTGTGAAGAACAATGAGCAAAAGGGAGTGAGGAGAAATGGAATCAGAGAAAGTGGAGAAACAGGTGGCTTTCCTGACTTTGCTGAGACTTCACATCACAGGGAGTCTTCATCACATTATTGCACATTATTATGTTGATTGTTCAAGGAATTATAGTAATTAGATCTCCCCTTTATTTTCATATATTAATACTCTTGATACTTGCATTTTAAGGTTCACATCATTATTGGGCTTATGATTTCAAGTATCTCTCCCCCGGGACCTACTCATGTCCCACAATGTACACACAGACACACCACACACACACGCACACATAAACACTGACACTACCTCTTTCTGAAGCCAGGATATTTTCCCCATTCCCATCCAAGTTAATTAGAATAGCAATGATAGAGGAATTCTATCAACATATGAATATATTCCCCTAAGGAACTGTAACAATAACACCCAAATTCCAGTTGTGACCTTCCATAGAGATGCAAACATTGGATTGGATACTTAGTGAACATTGTGTATTTTGTGTTCATAGAAATAATGAAAATTAGAAGAAAACAATTGAGAAGAAATGAATGGACAGAAAGGAGAAGGAAGACTAAAAAACAGCAGGTCCTGAGAGATTGTAAAGAGAAAAATTTTTTCTTGGTTCTGCATTTTTGTGACTGATTTCCTCTTGATACCCAAAATAACTAATAACTGGAAAGTAAATCTGTCCACAATTTCAAAAGGGAATAGACAAAAGCAACAAAATTGGGGTGTTTTAAAGTTTACATGGTTATAGAACTTTTGTAGTAAAAATGTTGAAATTCAGAAAATCCAGCTTTAAACTTTTCATCTAAATTATATTAGCTTTCTTAACTTTGAGAGAAAATTGATCCCTACTAAATGTTAGTCTCTTGGATATAGGAATTCAAATATTTATAGTTTTAAGGATTTTGACAGATTTAAGCAACATATATCGAAAGCATTGCGAGTTACTTCCTTTTACATGTGATTGGTTACCACTGGTGAGATGAGAATTTTTTCATATACCCTTCAAAAGTATCCATCATTTTCTGCTTCTTTGTCCATAGATCATTGTCACACTTCAGTTACTTAGTGTATTTCTAAATATTGCCTCTATCCTATAGTTTATATTGACCCACTGAGAAATTTTTACATTACAAACTGATAATCAAACTCCACTATTTCAAATCCTCACTAATTAAATTCCACTATTAAATCCCCAGTTACTCCCCAGTGGGAATGAAGAGAAACTTCCATGACTTCAAACACCAGATGACCTTTTGGCCACTATCTCCTGGCCCAGACCTCACCCACACTGATCTCACAATCACTAAACTTGATTTGTGGTTTCACTGACACTACTGCTTCAAATCTCAGAGACTCCATCACCTGCCCTCTGCTCTGAATTTCACCGCTGATCTGTTTGGAATTTGTGTCTTTCTATTTTCAACTTGTCGCATTTCTCTGACTGTTATCTCCATGATGAAAATTCTTCTTTTAGTTAACAATACACAGTAAAAAGACATCTATCATTGCAGTTAACTGATCTATAGTTGCTACCATGCCTTTTTCTTGCAGACTTTGAATGCCCTGCACATGTAGCCATATCATATATGTTCCAAAGCCACCGCACACATATATGGTTAGTTGAGTAGAGTGGCTTAATAAAAGTACTGCATGAAGGAATGAATGTATTATCACAAAAATTAATGCTGGTGCATAATAACAGTAGGTTTGTAGGACTTTCTATAAGAATGTTTACTATATTGTGAGTCAGTCCCATTAGGTTGTAAGGCAATAGTTTGTAAGAATTTACGGAATAAATAAAGAGCAAAGAACGTATCAGAGTACATCATACAAGAAAATGAAATTAATTCCATTGTTCTTTGTTCAGTTGTATGTGTGTGTATTTTCATATATGTGTATCATATATGTGTTTTCATGCACTCAACAGATATTACAATGTAAGAGACATAACTGTAACTCAATTTAAACGATCTGGATTGCACTGTTAGAGATTTATATCAATAGAGGGCCAGTTACTGTTAAAGAGGCAAGAGCAACATGACAACATGAATGAAGATCCTGAGAAAAAGCTAGTTTCCAAGAAGAGGCAATAGTGTGAAGTTGATGTGATGGAGACTTTCGGTTTAGACGGTTTATGACACACCCAGGGCTCACTCTGTCCTGGTTCAGGTCCTTGACCTATTGCAAAGCATCTAAGACATTCTTCATATTCTATGGCATTATAACCACATGTTATATTATAACCACTCTTGATTGCATAATGGAAAAATTATTTATTTCATTGTACTAAGTCTTCTCCATTATAATGTCAAATACACATTTTCAGAGAACACATTTTTTTTAACTTTTTTTAATTGTAGTAATTATTCTTCACACTAATTTCCTATGTATAGGTTAGGAACATATTTCCTTTATTCAGTTTAGTGATCTCTTTATTATGTGAATTTTTTTTTTTAAATTCATGTATTTAGAAAAATGTTAAATTGCCTCCTTCTCTCTGACCTCTTACAAAAATTACAAAGATTATGACCTCAGTGTAAGAGCAACAAAGACACTTATGTTAACATATAGGGATACATATATAAAATTACATGTGGGCAAAGCTTTTTCAAATAAAGCAGAAAGTCAGAAGTAAGAAGATAGAACACAGTTTACATTTTTTGGGTAAAAAATATCCTACAAAATGACTTGAATCAGATATAAAGATTTCTGAATGTTTTATTACGTTATTTCAAATAATTTGATACATTCACACATTTTCAAAATTTTTAATGTATTTTAAAAACCTGTATAATATTCTATCAAATGATTTTGTACTAACTTCCTTAGGTAATCATGTGTATATCATATACATATGTCACATTATTTTGTGGAAACAACACATTATATATTATTATTATTTTCAATGTAAAAATTTTTAGAACATATTGAAAATTGTGAGGGGGTCTATGTTATACTATTAACAGACCATCAGTGGATTTTGGGAATGTAATGATTGTGATTTTATTAATTATATTTCATAAATCAAAAGTATAAATTTTAGCTTTAGGAAATTAAACAAAATATCAGATCTTCAAAGAAAACATTTCCAAAAGCCTATTGCGAAACACTGATGAAAAAAATAACTGATTAAGTAAAAAAAGGGCAAATACTATTTGGACATTCAGTAATCACAATAGGTAAAACAATATGGTGATCAAATATGTAAAGTTTCATGAAACTGAGTAAATATCTAACAAAGCTGCAGAAATCACCTTACATTAACATCAGCTACTATAAATTTGAGCACTGTCATGTTAATTGGGGTTAGAATTTATCAGCTGGTTTCAAAAGGACTGCATTCTACTTTTGCTGCAGAAAAGTGCTATTAGGTTGTAAACAACCTGAAGACAGTACAAATATCACAGATAACAATATTCTGTAACTCAAGGTTTCTTAGTCTGACACAATTGATGCTATAGAACAGGACATTACCCGTGGTGAGTCTGGTATGGTCACTGCAGGGTGCTTAGAGGGTCCCTGACCTCTACCTACCTTTCTCCAGTCACAATAAAAATATGTCCCTCAATGCCTCAGGGGAACCAAATTATCCTAATTCAGATCACAATTTGAACATAACGATCTCAATATATTTATCCAGCGTTGCTATAACAGCAATTTAATGATAGAGATTATGAAAGATCATCATAAATATTATAGCACACTCACACTCTGCAAATTGTATAGCCACTTATACAGCAATATTTTTAACAATCAAGCAACACAGAGTCATCTCTTTCTCTGAGCTACGTGAAATTGTCTGTGCAGATATCAGATTCCTTCCTGGATATAGATAGTTGCGAATGATGCTCTGTTTTCAAGTCTGAAAATATAGTTTCAGAAGCTGCAAGAGTGAAGTTTCTGTGTCCCAGCCAGAATTAGGAATCCAAACAAAGCAGGAACAAATCATGTAACTTTAGTTTACACACAAGGAATGACTTGAGACTAAAATATTTACAATTCTTTGTATCTACCTGCTAATTAGACACATTTGCTTTTGCTACTTCAACTCCAATACAGGAGTCCCAATTAGTCTCCATACAAAGGAAATTATTCCTACTTGATTCTTTGCTCCCAAGAGATCATAGCAGAAAGAAAGTAAAAATATTTTTCTACTCTTTATCCATGAATTTTTCTTCCTGTCAGATCTCTCCATCTTCTAGCTCATCACATCAACTCAGAGTTTATAGTTTTCTCCACATGATAAATTGAGGAAACTTTCTGGATAAGTTCCCTTGAATCTTAATAGCATTGACTTGTGGTGGGGACACAATAAGAGATGTGGAATTCATTTGCATGTGCCTGTTAGCCATCTGTTTGCCTTTTTCACAAATACTATGTGTATTTAATTAAAAGTGTTTTGTAATGGAATTTCAAGTCAGGAAGCCCTCATAAAACTGCTAGCAGATTTCTCAGCTAAAACATTACAGGCCAAGGGAATGACAATAATATATTTGGAAACAAATGTAAACAAAAAACCCAGGGACAACTGTATTTAGATAACATAGACTTCCAAATTAAAAGATACTAAAAGACAGAGATGGATGTACATGATTAAGGGATCAATTCAGCAAGAAAACATAATAGTTGTGAATATATATGCACCAAATGAAGGAGTATAATATACATAAAGCAATTATTAACAGAACTAAAGTGAGACATGGACAGCAGTACAATAGTTATAGGAGACTTCAACATTCCACTTAAAAATGAATTGATCAAGCAGGAAGAAAACTGATAGAGAAACAACTTTAAATGACAAATTAGAACAGATGGATTGTATAGGCATATGCACAACACTATCCAACAGCTACAGAATTCACATCTTTTTTCATAGAGCATAGACTATATGTTGGGAAATAAAACATATCTTGATAACTTTACAGAGATTGAAATCAGACCAATCATGTTCTCTAACCACAGTGATGTAAAACTAAAAGCCAAGCACAAAAATAAAGCTGGAAAAATTTTAAATATATGGAGGGCAATAACACATGACTGAATGACACTTGGGGAAAGAGGAAATCCAAGGAGAATTTAAAAAGTACTTGGAGTAACATGCCCTGGTGGCCTAGCAGTCTAGTACACCCTGGACATACATATACAACCCAAGGTCCTGAGTTCAAGACACAGGCACAGAAGAAACAACCAATATGAGCAACTGAATAAAAAATAGGTGAAAGAGTACATGAAGACAAATGAGAATGAAGACTTCAGCAACCAGTATTTATGCTTCCAGAAACCACAGTGCTAAAGTTTAAAGCAATCAGGGCCTACCTCAAGAAACAAGAAAATAAAAAAACAATCTAACCTTATGGCTAAACAACTGTTTAACAGTGAATAATTAACTTAAAAGTCAACTAAAGGAAGTAAATAGCAAAATTTTGAGAAGAAATAAAAATTGTAATCAAAAAGATAATTCAGAAAATCAATGACACCTAAAATGGTTATTTGGAAAAAAAGACACAATTGGCAAATACTGGTAAGTTTCGCTAAGAAAAGCAAGATAAAACTCTCACAACCAGAATCAGAAGTGAAAGAGAAGAAGTTATAATGGGTACGTCAGAAATACAAAATAACATAAGAGATTACCATGAACAGCTTTAAGCCAATGAAGTGGACAAAAGGGGACATTAACATATTTTAGAAATGTATAGCTTACTAAGTCTCAGTCAGAAAGAAAATAAACTACTGAAGAAAAACACCACAAACAAGGAAATTAAAAAATTAATAAAAACTTCCCCCAAAATAAAAGTTCAGGACCAATAATTTTACTAGTGAGTTTTAAACCAAACCTGCAGAGAAGAATGAATAACTATTCTTCTAATTTTTTTAAAAAAATTGAAGAACGGGGAACACTACTAAATACTTTTTATAGGCCAACATCAAACTGATACAAAAATCAGATAAGGATGTATCCAAGAAAGAAAATTAGACTGATATCTCTAATGAGCATACATGAAAAATCAACAAAATAATAACAAACCAAGTATAACAATGTATCAAAAGGATCATTCATAATGGCCAAGTTGGATTTATCTCAAGAATGTAAGGATAATTCAAAATATGCAATTCAGTTAATGAACACACCACATAAATAAAAGAAAATTTATATGATCATATTAATAGATGCATAGAAAAGTTTTGACAGATTCAGCACCCATTTCTGATAAAAAAAAAACTTTGCATGTAATTGAAATAGAAGGACCACAACATAACTAATGCCATGTATGATAAACACACATCCGACATCATACTAAATGTTGAAAAACAGAAAGCATTTCTTTCAGACTAGGAATAAGAATGGGGTATCTACGCTCTGATAAAGGAGACAAAAGAAAACAAAGAACTGAAACTTGTCACTTTCCAGGCAAACATGAGAAACAGACATTTTGCAGTCTGAAGCTAGATCAGATGCTGTTCAACCCCCTTCCCAATTACCTACCACTCCACATTCATCTAACATTCCAGCCCATGGACTCCCTACCCCTAAATCAATAGCTTAGCCAGATGGCCTTATCAGAATTCCACCTGTAAGCACCCCTGTGCTAGCCAGAGACTACCCCCTTAAAAAAGCTCTCTCTCACAGCTTCCCTCAGATTGCTCCTTCTGTCTCTTCTCAAAAAGGAGTTTTCCTGGCCTGCACATGGCACAATAAAGTCTCACTTGGATGCTACCCATGTGACTGATCGAAAGGGTCCCTGATAGGAGGCTACAGGAGCCTAAGGAAAGACAGATGGAGAGCATACATCTAGAAAAGCAGGGCCAGGGTGAGACACTGCTCTCTGTTTGAAGAGCAGCGATCTCGCCCTTGGGTCTGTGATTTATTTTATAGGGCAGAGATACAATGAGGTAATGAGGAAAGAATGCAGGCAATTAACTCTACTGCTATTATCAGGATAGCAATATTGAAGATCTAGTTACAGCTGCAAATTGCTGTTTAGCTACTTCTTGCTCTGCTAGCTGTGATAACTTCTGGTTTGTGAAACTTTGCAGAAGCAGGCAGAAAGCAGATCGCTCTCTACACTCTTAGAGCCCAACGGGCTACATTGTCTCTAACTTATTGCCAAACCGGCTTACACTCTGACCACAACTATTCTATGTAGTATTGAATGTCATAGCCAGATCATTTAGTCAAGAGATGAAATAAAATATTTTCAGGCAGGAAAAGAAGTAAGACTATCACTTTTCGAAGATGACTTGATAATATATGTAGATAACTAAATATTTCATCAAAACTACCGGAATTAATTAAAGAGTATAGCAAAATGACCAGCTAAGATATTAATGCACAAAAATCTGTTGCAGATTTTATATATAAACAATGCCATAGAATATAATGGAAATAAATTTTATCCCATTTAAAACTAAAATAAAAATAATTAAGTAACTTGGAATATAATGAACAAATGATGTGAAAGACCTATACAACGAAACATATATGGTTTCTTAAAGGAAATAGAATATACAAAGAGATTTAAAGGTATCCCATGCTCATAGTTTTGAATAATGAGCAATGAGCATAGTTAAAATGACCATATTGCCTAAAGCAATATACAGATTTAATGCTCACCCCATCAAAATCCCTGATACATTCTTCACAGAATAATAAATAAAACTGAAATGTATTTGTAAACTACAATTGACTCCGGATAGAAAAATCAATCCTGAGGAGAAAGAACAAAAATTCAGTTTTTTTGCTCCCTCACTTCAACCTCTACTACAAAGCAATAATAATAAAGTTAGCATGGTATTGGAATGAAACAGATATACAGTCCAATGAAACAAAACTGAGAGCTCAGAAATAAACCCATACTTTCATGGATAATTAATTTTCTACAAAGGAGCTAAAAGCTTTCAATGGGACAAAGTCAATAAACAGTGTTGGAAACACTGGACGCTCATCTGCAAAAGCTTTAAACTAGACTACTTTGTAATACCATATGAACAATTATATCAATATGGACTAAAGACATATATAAGGTAGGAAACTATAAAATTCTTAGAAAATAACATAGACCAGTCATTCCATGACCTCATTCTTAGGGGTTTTTGGGGAATCAACTCCAGCATGCAGGGAAACAAATAAAAATAAACAAACGGAACTGCCTCAAACTAAAAAGCTTCCTCACAGTAAAAGAAGATATTATCAAAACAAAAAGATCACCTATTGACTGGGAAAATATATTTGCACACCATACATTTGACAAGGGCTAAATCTTCAAACTATATAAAGAACTCATGAAATTCAACAATAGGGCATGCCCAGGACACTTAGCACAGAAGGACTCAGGACATAGTCTGCAGATGTCCAACGACACAGGTACAAGACTTGAAGCCAGGGGAACAATCAAGAAGCATGACTAAATAAAATATACATGTTTCTTTCTTCCCTTTATTCCTGCCTGCCTAGCTACTCACCTTTATTACCACCTGCAATTTTCCTCTGAAAAATCAGCAATAGAAATTCAAACAACCCTATCAAAATGGGTTGAAGAATTAGGTATTCTTCCAAATAAAACCTAAAAATGGACAGCAGACCTATGTAAAGATGTTCTTCCTCACTAGTCATTAAGGAAGTGAAAATCAAAACAACAATAGGACATGTTATCATACCTGTGAGTTTGGCTATTCTCCAAAAGTCTGTAAACAATAAGTGTGGGTAGGATGCAGAAAAGAGGAAACACTTTTACACTGTTAAGGGAGTATAAAATAGAGAAATTTTATGCAAAGTGGTATGGTGAGTCCTCAAAAAATTGAGACTGGAAATGTTGTAAAATGCCATTTTCTAGCTCTGAATAGTTACCCCAAAGACACAAAAATCATGAATTTTCAGAAATATGAGCCTGAAGTTCATTGTAGCATTATATACAATAGTGCAGAATTGGAAACTAGCTAAGTGTCCCTCACTGGATGAATATATAAAGAAGATATGGTATATATATATATATATATATATATATATATATATATGCACAACAAATAATACACAGCCCTAATAATATGGAATCTTGTCATTGGTGACAACATGAATCTAGAGAGGACTATGTTACATGAAGGAAGTCAGAAGGAGAAAGATAAATACCGAATCATCTCACTCATAGATGGACTTTAAAGAAACAAAGCAAAGAACAGTCAAACCAAAAAACAACCCTTGGACATTGACAGTAGAACTGAGGTTACCAGTGGGGAATGGATTTAGCATGGTAGGGTCCAATGGACAGTTATGAAAGACTTTTGATAATTTGGTGGTGGGCAGGGTGTCTTGTCATATATATGAGGAATTATGAACACACATACAAGGATTTTTATTATTTTTGTAACTCGAATTAACCTCAATATACATTAAATTAAACAAAAGATAAACACAGGATCCTAAGGAAAAAAATGTGATTTCATATATCTCACCACAATGAAATTATGTAAATGGAGTTATTTTAAAGTATAGATTTTATAAATGGACAAAGCAATCATTAGTATTCTTTCAGGAAAATTAGGGAACTATTACTTGACATGCTATAAGTCCTCTGATAAATTATTTTAAGTAAAATGTAGCCCCAGGAAACACTGAATGTTTCAAAATATAGTGAGACAGATTGGAAACATCTAAGGAAGCTATGAAAAATACAAAAGTATAGGACGTCCATGTATCTCAAAAAGTAGATTTCTGAAGGAATTTGATTAGATAATGTAGGAAATTTGTATTCCTAAAATTTAAATTCTATTTTTATGTCTCTTTTGTTGTTATTAAAATATAGATACTATGAAATAGACAGAATAAAGAAGTTCTACTTCCAGAAATGATAAAAGAATAAAAATACAGGCTCTAAGTCTTAGAGTCCTCCAATCATTTGATTTAATAAGTCCCAGAAAATAATGTCCTTATGGTATTGTTATCCCAAAGGGTCATCTCAAAGCTCATTTTATGCCTTTGTTCCTGAGGTTGTGTATGAACAGTTTCAGAATTGGTGTGATCACTGCATAAAGCACTGAAGTTATGGCATGTCTGTGTAAGCTGTGGGTATCAGCAGAGCTGAAGTTTACACTTTATCCTGTCTAATAGTATAAAGAAACAACTGAGAGCTAAGAAATATCAAGTGGTAAATGTTTTATATTTCCCCTGAGTTAAAGAGATCCTTTGTATGGAGGAAACGATATTAAAGTAAGAGTAAAGAATACAAGTTAAAACCCCAGTCCCCATCAGAACACTTGCAAAATACATCATCGTGTTATTAACATACAGGTCAGAACAGGCAGTGGGGGCAGCTGAGTGAGTTAAGAGAAAATGTGGGCGACTTCCAGGTCTGCACAGAAGGCAAACTTGACACCATTAACCTGTGTAAGAAGGAATTCAGGGAATTTATGATCCCAGTCTCCAGATTCAGAAGTCTGCAGAGTCACATGTTGATGATAACCCACTAGTACAGTGGGCAGCAGGTAATGATGAAGTGCTTCTAGGTCATCATGGTTAGGGGAACGTTATTCAACACTCCAAAGATGAGGAGAAAGTACATCTGTGTGATGCATCCTGTGTAAATGATGACTCTGCGTTGTGTCTGGATGCTCTGCAGTATCAAGGATGGTGGTGGAGTGAAAAATGTCACACAAAAGACAGGTTGAAAAGAAGGAGGTAAATGGACACATGGAGGTGGGGGTCATGGATAATGGCCAAGATGATGAGTAGGTTCCTAAAGACAGTGAACAGGTACGTGGAGAGGAAATAAAAAACATCATGGACCACACAGATCTAGTCCCTTAGATAATCCTAGATATAAAATTGGAAAATTTTATATGATTACCTGATTCCATCTAATGGAAAGAATTTCTAGAAAGGAAATCAATAATGTCACAAATTTTCACACAATGTGTATTGCAAAAATAGTTGATTTTCTGCCATATATAATTTGCATTGAAAAATCCAGTATCAATAATTTTGAGTGGAATTTGTCACATTCAATGGATATGGCATTTCTTAATAAGAATTTCATCCTCCCTCTCAGCATTTACCCCAAGTGCTTATATATTCAACAAGAAATTGTATCATGCATGCATGGAATATTAATTGAATGATCAACAAATTTATGACAGTGTAGGGAACTGGAAATAAAATTCTTATATTTCACTAATTAGAAAGAAAATACAAATGTCATATAATGATGCAATGCTGATAGGTGTAGAAAGCAAACAGAAATCTTTTCTAAAGGAGTGTTAGGAGTGTTATATTTTACTGAATGTTCAGACCCACCTGCAAACATTTGTGTGTGCACATGCACACATTTGCAGCCTTTGAGTGATACACCCAAGAAAGTGCCAGAAAGTGACAGGAAGTCTTCTTGAGAAATATTCAGAGGGAAAAGCCACTCCAAAGAAAGGCACTTGTTTCAGTAAATCAAGGCTCAGCAGGAAACCATTGTGGGAAGGAAAATGAACAATAAGAGAATGGAGATGGATTCAGAGAACATGTCAATAACCAGGTGGCCATTCTGCCTCTGCTGAGAAAATTCATAACACAGTGAGTTCTTGTCACAGTTTGTTATTTCCACTTAATTTCTTGTTTCCAACAATTCATGTGAACTAAATTATTTTATTAAATAAAAATAGGTAAAATATAAATGCTTGGGAAGACAGTATGCTGAATAACATTACTTTTATCACATAAACTTGAATCTTGATTTAATAATAAATTGATAAGGAATTGGAAATAAAAGAATATGAAAATAAAATATAAAATTGGTTAAGCTATGTTAACAAAAGTTGAAATTTTTGCCTATATAAATTTAATTAATCAATTATGCTTGTGAAAAAATATAATGGCCATTTTTGTTAAGTCTAAAATAAGGTCTTCCACAAAATGGATAAATGAGCTCTCTTTCTAAACAGAAATAACCACAAAGGTGGAATTTAGTGATTTTAAAATATGTAATAAGAAAAAAATACATTTAAAAGACAGTGATGACTAGCAAGCATGTTGAAGAACTTTATTGTTTTTTGTTTAAAAAACTATTGAGGGTTGTGTGATACACTTTGACCTATAGATAGAATTGACCATAGAAAATTTATAAACACTCAAACAATCTCTATTCATTTACAGCTATATAAAAATTAATGTAAATAGAAAATAAGGTAAAAATTTTCAAGTTGTGTTTGACTGTAGGCAATGAATACCAATAATAAAATACAAGTGTACATGAAAAACTGTGGTGAACATGCCTAATAGTCAAAATTAAGTAAAGAGCTAACAAAAACATGTGCAATATTTTTAGTCTCAAGTAGTTGAATAGTAAAGCACTTCAGTGTTTCCTTTTGAACTAATAAATAAAATGAACATTTTATACAAATATCAAACATGAGACAAGTTACTTTAAACCGTATGTCTCATGAACTGATTTGCAAGGTAACATCTACTTCCATTGGTAACTATATTTATAATACAAATCATGCTTACATAATGCACTTGCTAAAAATATAATTCCCAGTTTTAATAAACACACAAATTACTCTATTTTACTGCTCACGCGAGCTGCAAAATCCCTCAAAGAAGATTTAATTACCTGTAAATGCACTGTCTCCTATTTTCTTCTCTTTCTCAATCAACTAGGCTTTCACATATATCATTGTCAAGATGATCTTTCATTGCCAAATTTAAACAATATTTTACTCTTTAACATGTTAGTTATTTAAGCAAAGAAACGCAGAAATAGCATATGCCTGGACTAAGATTTTGGATCTTATGTGACCTGAAGTCAAAATTCTCAACTCCATTCTCTCACCATTTCCTGTAACTGAGTTTCTTAGACTTACATGGATGGGTACTAGGAGAAGGAGGTTCCAACTTCCTCCCTGATGGTTGAGATGGAGAATGAAGGTCTTTTCCCAAAAGACAGGGGAAAGGAGGCTCATCAGTTGCTGAGTCAGATATAAGGTCAAAACACAAACTTGTCCTGTCTACCCAATTTGATCAGACTGAGGCACTGCAACTTGAGATATTTATAGCTCCTTTATTTTGCATTAGCATATTTCCCTCCTGTTACACCAATCTCTAAACTCATAATTTCCCTGTGAAACACTAGTATGGCTAGAAAGAATTTTTCCGAGAGATTCTGTGTTCCCAGTACAACAGGTTAGAATCAAGAAATTCAGTTTTGATATACCCTTCCTCATAACCTCTGTTGGCTTCTAAGACCCTAGTCTTCCAGAAATTTATTAAAAAACAAATTTAATTTTGTTTCCAATCTCAAGAATTGATTATCTGTCTTGGTTTGATTCCTTGAATCTCCAAAATATTTAATGTGATTAAGACAGTTCTTGATATGTAAAGAAATTTTCTGTTTTCACTTTTAACAGGGAAGAAAACTTTTTATTCAATATAAACTATGAGCATCAGTTACCTACATGAATTTCATGACACATTCACGATAACAATTTGGAATTCCATTCTTATATCAACAGTTAATATCTTTCACTTATTCACTTATTATGAAATATTGGTTAGCATAATACATGTTTTAGAAAGTCAACATTAGAAAAGAGGATGATTCCCATTTTGCTCCTAAGAGAATCAACTAAGAATTTCCGTCTAAAAGGACACCAAGAAGGGAATCCCAAAGTAATATAGTTAGGCTAAAATACAACCTGCATATCAGACACAAAATGCATTTGAGGGCTACCAAGATTATTCGACACATTGGTGTGATGAATTGTATGTGGAGAGGGACACATGGAGGCTGCAGTGACTAGGACCTGGGCAGGACTGAGGAAGCAGGGTGTTTCACCTAGTCATGAGTCCTGGCAGAGAGCAGAAAGGATGGGATAGCAAAGATGCTTGGTCAGGTAAAGGTGAAAGTGAAGAAACTGGGACCTTCCATACCAGGACAAAAGAGATACCCTCTGGATTGCACTTTCCCTCCTCTACTCTGCAGAATCCATACCTGTCATGATGTACTGCAAGTTTGTAAGCTATTTCTCAGATCCAGGATCCCAGATAAAGGGTGAAATTGGAGATACCACTCAAACTAGTGTCCACTTGGAATTGATAAACTGTTTGCTCCCTTGTACCAGTACTCCACCTACTCCCCTTCCACCACTGCCCTAACTGTTCTTTCCTAAGGAAGACATAAAAATTAAAAGAAATAATTAAAATAATGCTATAGTGTCAATGTCTGTATTCCAAGCTCCTCTAATTATGAAGATTCCAAACAGGAAAGCAGAAGACAATGTAGGGTCCCTTGTTTTTCTGAATAAACATACTTGTCTAGAAAAGATGGAAATCTTTTCTAGTTTTCTCAACTGGATACTCAATACATTCACTTGTTAGTGCAGATATCTGAAAAACTTTGAATAACAAAATAATCATGAATACTATCTCCATATAGTACAAGTAAAAAGCAACAGATCATTACAATTGCCATCTGTGTTGCTTGATTTTAGTATTAGTTAGCTATCTCTTCCTAATTACATGTCTTAAATAAAATTCTTTATTATTGATTGGGATTATATGATGAGGTGATCACTATGAGTCTCTATCGTGAGAGTCCATAGCTCAGTTGTGGGAAGCTTTGTTAAACCAATTTATACAAGCTTACTGTATTAATAATTTATGTTAATCCTTTAGTTTAGAAAAATGTGTTTAAAATAAAATAGCCTTAATTCAATATCACTATCTTTATATGTCTACACAATGTTTTGTTTTCTACCCATTTAGAAGACATTTTTCTAACCTTTCTTAACTCAAGTACCTGTACTTTAGGATCTTCCTTGAGATATGTATCATCAGATTGTTTCCTTTGAAATAATGATTGCAGTATAATTATATGCAATGATCTGTACATAAGCAGAATATATTTTGCTGAGCTAAGGCACTGTATAAAAGTTGTAATACTGTATGGGTCTATTTAAACATAATTCAAGATCTTACAAAATATTTAATATTTTGTGTGTAATTGTAAAATGTTTAACTGACCAGATCTTATGTTTTCTTTTCCTGACAGTTCTGTGAGATTATAAGTCTAAATCATACAACTGTTTTGAGCAATACATAAAATATATTTAAATACTTCATTGAATCTAAGAACTCTTTCAGGGTATGGCGTTTCTTGTGTATTTTTTATAATCTTTACTAAAGTATAAATTCACACATATCTGTATACAATAACTCAAAAATAATTATCATGAATGCTTAAATAGAGTGTGAGAGATACTGAGAGAAGATGTAAATAAAATGAATAAAGGTTTGCATCAACAGGAATTAAAATAAGTTAGAAACTTAGCCAAAAAATCAAAGTAGAATGGATGACATTATTTTAGTAATAATTTTCCTTTTCTATCTTTATGCTAATGGATTCTAATTCAGGACAAAATTCAAATTTATCAGTGGAGAATTTACTGTACTAACTAATGGGACAGGGTATCTAAATTCAATTCCAGTATTTTCTTCTATTTAGCATGAATAATTTAAAAGGAAACAATCTAATGATTTATATCTCAAGTAAGGATCTAGAGCACAGGTAACTGAGTTACATAGAGGTATTATATACATCTTCTAATCAGGTAGAATTTGACATATTCTCTCCTAAAGAAAACTAAATGAATGATTTGAGATTTTTAAATTGTTTCCTCCAAAATTATAGATGAATGCCTGCTTTAATTTCCAACTAGTACTGCAAGAGTTTAGAAGCTGTAAAGCAAGGAAATGGATACTTACAGTACTGCAGGTCAGAATCCTAAAATGAGTTTCAGTGGGATAAAAACAAGACATCTGCATAGGTAGACTCCTTTTAGAAACTCAGGAGAGACTGTCCTTTCTTTTCCCACTTTTTCATTAACAAGCATTCCTGGCTTCATGACTCATTTGCCACCTTCAAAACCAACAATGTAGTGTGACTCCAAGCACCTGTGTCAGGGTCGGAAGACCATGTCCAGTTGGGTGGGGAATGACAGAAAAGGATTACTGGAGACTACAGTTGCGAATCGAGAGAGGTGAGGGGGTGCTCAGTGGACTAGTTCCACTATCGCTCTCACATTTCCTCAGACCTAAGTATTTATTGGCAATGACTGAAGCATTGAAGGCGCAACATTGTATTTCAGCAAATAATTATCTAGTATACATGACTGATCACATGGGAAAAGGAGTGAAAATGCAAGAGAACTTGGATAGATGCACTGAGCACTGGGGCACACTTGCAGCCATGTTTATTAGTGGATGTCAGCAGTTGAGCTGGCCAGGACAATCAATGTCAAGTCTTAGAGTAAAGCCGGTGTCTGGCCATTTTTAGCTGGTAACATCCCCTTGGCCTGTTCCCTGTTTTCAGGTGAAGTGATAGGGCTTCCCTGAAGCCAAGGAATTGTGCCCCTCCACCAAGAGCAAACTGCTACATTCTTTGCTGGCATTTTCAAATCACACACAATACATTCAAGCAGTTTTCTTCTGTCATTTGTTCAATTACAAATTGTATATCCAAACATACTATCTAGAAGTCATGGCCTGGGGACTCACAGTAGTATCTTCAATTCCCCCTTGATTCCAACACTTCTCTATTACTCTTCCACATTCAGAAAAGCATTTTGAATATATTTGATACTCACATAATCATGGAAAAGCTTCTTACCTGAAAGTCAGTTGACTTGCACACTTTTTTGTCTACTACTTTAATACTCCCTGCTTTACAAATATCATTTTCAAAGTTTCTGAGAAGTAATACGTGGGAAAAAATTGAGTCTCTTACTCTGCCTAATAAAAATTATTTTTCAGGCATATACCACCTGAGTTTATGCAAGGCACTTTTATAAAATAATCAAAAAAAACTTTTCATAAGTATATCATCTGATGCTAATTATGATATTTCATATAATATAATTTGATCATTGAGTTTATAACAGCTTCTAGGATGTTGGAATACAAAATTGCATGCAAACCAATTTTCTTCAGAAGATCAAAAACTACATGAGCTGACTCTACCACAGGGTCAATGTTATTATTCAAACCTTGGTCCACAGGCCAGGACTTACAACATCAACATTACCCAGGAGATTGTAAGATTTTCAGAAATCTGGGCACCCATGACCTGCAGATTCAGAATCTGCACTTGAACTAGAATTTTGGGTGCTCGATATCCTCATTGAACTTGGGGAAGTGCTGATCTAGAATAGGTTTTCAAACATTTTCATGTTGAACATTTGGGACATTAAAATTATGTGTATTGCGTGTTGTACTCTATATTCTAGGCATTTTACAGCATTCTTTGATAAATTACCAAATATACACAGGGATCATATAATCCCCTTCCGTGAATTAATTTAAAACAATGTCCATTTACAGCTCAGCATATAATTTTGGTTAGATCTATACATTCCTCAAGTTCCATTTCTACAACGGGAAATGTAATCTATAATAAGACTGTCCCATAGAGTAATCTTTTATAGAATGTACCTACATAAGATTCTAATCTTACACTATGGTGCTTGCAGAGATCTAAATGAATTGCTTTTAAATAGCAAATATTTTATCAGAAGGAAATTAAAAATAGCTCTTAATTGTGAATAAGAAATTCCTAATTATTTTAAAAAGTTTCAGGAAGCCAAGAACTGTGAGACCCTAGGTAAATTTCAGAGGAGCCTATTTCACCATCTTGATAAACAGGTAAAAAGTATTTTCTGAATTTATCATAAATCAAATCGTGAATACCTAAGATATACAGCCCTGACATTTTCCTCAGTTTTAGACTTTGAGAAATACGAACCCTGGGTTATAAATAGGTGTTGATAGTTTGAAACTCTGCCAGGCAGAAAGTTTATAGAAAAGGAGTAATAAAATATGGATTTTATTTGACTTATATATTAGTCTCTTGAGATCTGAAAATCGTTTAAAAATATTTATGTCCAGTACAGTATCACATGGGGAAATAATGACTTTAGAGATTGGACTAGCAAATTAAAAATGTGCTAATGAGCAGATCCGGGAGTTATAAGTATCTCAAATTATATTCTCTCAGACTGGACATCATTGAGTAGAGAGAATAATGCTGTGCTTTCATTTCTTAAGTTTTATTTAGCAACCTATTGGTCTCTTTCCTCCTGTCATTTCGGAAAAGACCTTCATTCATCATCATCAACTATAAAGGAGAAATCCAGACCTCCACATGGGGACGTCTCACTCAGAAAAACCATCCAGGATAGCCTGTAAACGTAAGTGCTACAGAAAAAGGTGAGCAAATGGAGCTGAGAACTTTGATTTCAAATCAAATGAGAGCCAACTAGCCCAGTAAAGAAGTAAGAGATTGCTGTGTTTGTCTGCTTAAACGATACCTTTATTTATAATTTATTTAAAATGTAAAAGAGTAAAGTATTCCTTGGAGTCATCTATTTATGATGATTTTGACAGTAATTCATGGGAGTTGAAGTTCATTTGATTGAGACACGAAACAGAATGAGACAGAAAAGGGTTCCAGGGAAATTAGAACTTATCTGAGGGGTTGTTCAGTTGATTGAAGTAAGAGAGTAGAGTATTGTATGCAGAGATGTATGCAGTGAAGTGGGAATTTTTCTTTAATTTTTTAATATGAGGAATAATGAACACAACCTCTATTTACCATAAAGGTCATAACCAATGAATTCAGACCTTCCAAATCAGTTCATGAGACACAGAGTTCACAGTAACTTCAAACATGTTAGGTATTCACATAGTAAGAAATTTCATTTGATGGGTCCACAGGGGGCGATAAAGAGTTTTTCAATTATTCATTAATGTTGGCTCGCATAATGTCAGACAATATTTTTTCAATAAATTTTCTGTTTATCATAAATGTATTTATGTATAGAGAAATTTGGAGAATTTATGAATATTTACAAATTTTCTGGAGTCAATTCCAATTTTAGGTCATGCTGTATAATATTATTTATTATTCTATGTCATACATGTGACACATTGTTCAAATATGATCTTCTGTATAAAACTAGGACTAAAAACCCTTTCTAATGTGTTAGCAAGCCTTCCCAAACTTTCCTACATTCAAATTCTAAATATGCTTTTATTTCAATGAAAAATATGAGCAATCATAGATTTCTCAAAGGATATCCCATATGAATAAATGTTTTTCATCTCATGGAAGGAGAAATAGAAACAAAAAATGACTTAATTTGTGTAATAAATTCTTGCTGAAATCATTTTCAGTAAAGGTTAATACTAAGTCTTCACAGTACATGTTTATATAGGAATGTAATAATTAATGTGTATTTTTCCAAAATTATTTAGAATTTTTAGAAAGTCTAATATGTTTTGGTATACTTGCGATTCTGGTTGTTATTCTAAGGTGATGTATGTCACCAAATTAAACAGAGATCCACGTTAAATTGGTAATTCGATTATACGTACATCTTTGACTACAGTGATTTTAAAGGTCTTTGCCAACTGCACCTGGCAAAGACAATCAGAATTAGAACTCCAAAGGCTAACTTCCATTGCAATATTTTATATTAGAGATAGTGTGCTATTAACCTTTGATTCATTTACATATTTTGAAGAATTAGTCCCCCCACCCTCTTTATATAACAACCACAGAGGAAGAAAAATGGATCAGAACAAACTATAAGACTCTGTATTGTATCTATTAGGATTATCTAGTTGAATGAGACAAAGTTATTATGTCTCCTTTATAAAAACAGACAGACTTATTCTGTGCCAAGATCCCTTACAGGTTTTCAGAATTGTGAGGTCTACTGGGGTATTGAAGGGCATCCATTCAACACCTGAATTAGGTTATCTTGCTACTATATAAGTTAGTCTGAAAAGGGACCACCTGTAATTGGGAAGTGGAAGGCAAAACATGGCCTTCAATACAGCCAAATATGCTGTAAAATCTGTGAAAGCCTCAGGAATTATAGTTTAGACTCAAATCTGTAAACTAAATGTTATTTTATTCTGCACTTGTTAATTCTTACTAACCATTTCTTACAACTTAATGATTTTTTATCTCATTATCTGGGAAACAGTCTCTTGCCATGAGACTTTAGCATTTCCCTGTTTGTTTTCTTTCTCTCACTAATGGCATTTTCTGTGAGACCACATCCTCTCCTTCATGTGACATATATTTATTCAGTTCTGATTCAACAAAACCAAAACTGAATGCGATGAGGTCGGGAATACATATGACACAGACAAAATAACTCAGAGTCTATAGGATGAAAAGTAATAAATTTAAATAAATTGCACACAATGGAAGCACATACAGTTGAGTTTGGTGTAAGAGGATGAGTCTTCTTGTTGCATGTTAGCAAATAAAAATGTTCATGGAGAATCCAGGCAGTCAAAGATTTAGGAAGAAGTTGAAGATGGAAAGAGAAACAAATTTCACACAGACAGTAGATAAAATTTCAAGCAGAGGGAAATGTGTTTACAAAGGTATTGGTGTTAAAACTGTGATGTCACAGGAACTACAAGTCAGTCATTGTTTGTGAGGTTAGTGTGGTTTGGAGGAGAGGGCAGAAGAAGGTGAAGGGATAAGAAATAAGGGCTGGTGTTTAAAAGTCATGGAAGCTCATCTTCATTTTCCAGTGGTGGTAAGTGAAGGTTTAACTGTGGAGCTTGGTTATCAGCTTTCTAAAGTGGAAAGGTCCCAGTGGGTCAGGGTGAATATTGGATTTGTTGTGAAACTTGGACTGAAGCATGGTAACAAGGTTGTCAAATTGAAAAAAATGGGAAAATAATGGAAATCTTTGAGAGGTAGCTGTAAATAATTACTCTTATCACCAGTGGTGCCTGTTTATTTAACAAAAGGAAGGAACTCTGCTATTATTTCATATTTTTGTATAGATATGTGAAGTTCTTAAAAGGATAAATAAGACTACCCTACTGTACAAGTAAGGTCACTGACATTTAGAATAAATCTGCTGCCCCTCAGTGCTCAAAAAGTTCATATATGGTAATACACAACTCAAAGCTGGACTTTTGATGTCAAAAGTTCTGCATTCTTATTATTGAGAAAAGTCTATAACCATTTAACTTAAAAATACCAAAATTGTGTTACACATCTTGTATTTACTTGTGAATTAGTATGTTTATTCAATTTGTATTCTAGTAGGATGTTCAAGCTATTGGGTGTCAGAGCATTATAAATACATTGCCTGTTTCCTTAGTTTGATACTTTATTTTTGTTATTACTTTATTATTTTGTGTCCAAGGATTATTCCTGTGGTTGTAATGCTGCAGAATCAAAGAATAATTTTCCTCATACAAGCTCTTGGAACCACTGGTATTTAGTAGTCTTCTTTCCCTCTGTGTTATTTCTTTACTTCATTTTAAGTAGATTTATACATCTTTAACCACAAGGCACAAAATAGGTCTATAAAAAATCACCCCATTATTATATGTCTATATGAGACTGAAAACTGGAATTTGGTGCTATTCCTATTTTTATTGCTTTTTTTACATTATTATATGATTAATCAGATATTGAATCTGTACTTCAACGTCTCTGCACCTCATTCTCCACAATCCATTAGATTCCTAGTGCCCATCACATTTACCGTGATTTCTCCTTTATTCCCTATTTCTCTCCATTCTTCTGCCCCTCAAGTTTAGAAGAATTGAATTCAGATTTTGATAGCATGTCTTCTATTGTTGTTTCCTAGCTAATGTGGCTGAGAGTGGAAAAACTGAGTAATAACATGTCCCCAGAGGGATAAGATATTATGTGATATTATTATCAGTTCTCAAGGCAGAGAGATTTAAGCTCATAAACCACCTCACACTCATGATGAATCCTTTTATGTACATGTTCAAGAACAAACACATAAAGAGTGCTCTCAAAATGCCCCTGGAGTAGCAGCTGTAAAAGGGCCAATATTCCTGGGACTTAAGAAGCTACATGATTGGAAAACTCTACATCTGAGTCAAAATTATTATTTTACCAAATTTTCAAAGTAGAACTTGTTTCTTCTATTTATTCCTTAGCTTTTCCAGTTTTTATGAATATTTTCACAAATTCTGATACGTAAAATAGCATTTCCATTTATTTTACTATAACTTTTCTATATAATTCAAGTATTTCAATTCATAAGATCTCCCACTCCAGTTGATATATGCATATCATCATTTTGTCCATTTTGCTGCATTTCTAAAGTTTTCACAACCTTGTTCAGAAATAATTTGAGACCTTCAATTTCTCATGAGGATTCTTGTATCTGTTAAAAATAATTCTCAGAAAACTTTCATCAGGACAAGTAACAATTCTCTATAATTTTCCAAAAAGAATAAGTATGTACTGCATTGCTCATAAATTGAATTATAAGTTTTTAAATACATAATTTCATAATTTTGTTGTCAAGGAAAATACAAAGCCACAAGTTTTACTTTCTATTTTTTTATTAATAATTTCACTCTTCTTACATATATAAACTTTAACACTGTTCTGTTTATTTTCAGTCAGTAGACAGGAATGCTCTTAGCCATATATTGGGGTACTCATCTGGGCTCAGACTACATGTAGAGACTCCAAGATGTTGTCTGACCAGACACTGAACTAGGATTGGCATATCCATTTTTGTTCTTATTATATTGTGAGATACACTGAAGTGACTACAATCATGAAACATTTTTAATAGTAATACTATTATGCCTTTTACTTAGAATTCTGTATTCATTTTGGAATATTTAAATTGCACCTCAGTCTATATTTCACATCACACCTACAACCAGAGTTCCAGTATACATTACCACAACATTTTGCCCACTTTATTTCCTTCTCTCCTCCCATTCCCCCGTAACCTCAGGCCTGTGTCCTATTCTTTTTGTTGGAATTGGTATTTCCATTTGTTGCATTTCATTATATTCTACAAATAATTAAACTATCCTATATTTCTCCTTTTCTTTCTTAAGTAGTTAGTTTAACATAATCCTCTCAAATTCCATCTAGATAGTTGCTGCATAAAATACCAATGAGTATATAGACTACAACTTAGTTTTCAAGTCAATTGTTATTGAGCATTTAGATTGTTTTCATGTCCTAACTATTGTGAACTGTGCTGGTATGAATTTTTTTTTCTAACTAGAAGTCTTGTATTATCTTCGTATATGCACAAGAATGCAGAAAATGGTAGATAAGTTATACATTTTATGAATCCCCATACTGTTTTCCAAAGAGGTTGTAGCTCTTTTCATTTCCATCAGTGGTGTTGGAGGGTTTTTTCTCTACACCCCTTCTAATACCTGGTATTTTCAGTCTTTTTTAAACACATGATTCTCACTGGTGTGAAAATGTGATTTTTATTAGCATTATCTGATGATTAGAGATGTGGAACCCTTTATGAGGCATCTATAGGCCATCTGTGTATCTTCTTTAGATAGGCTTCTACTCAGTAATTTTGCCCCTTTTTGAATGTGTCACATGAATTTGATTGTTGAGGTATATGATCTCTTTATATATTTTGGAGATAACGCTTTCATATGATGAATGTTGAGTCTTCTATAATAGCCTGGGTGTCTTTTCATTTTAGTGGTGGTTTCCTTTGTTGTGCTAAAGTTTTTTTCAGATTTATATGTTTCCAACTATTTAGTTTTGCATTGGTTTCTGTTGATGTAGCTGTTCCTTCCCCAAAGCCATCTTTGAGGTTGAAAATCCTTAACAAAATTGTGGCAAATAGAATTCAACAAGACATGAAAATGTTATACTTCATGATCAAGTGGGATTTATTCCTGAATGGTTGAACATTCACAAATCAATCAATGCAACACTTAACATCAACAAAGTAAAAATAAGAAACCATGTTATCAACTCAATAGATGAATGAAAAGCTTTTGACAAGATTTCACACCCATTCAATGACAAAATCCCTCATAAAATATGAACATGTCAACAAATAAAAATAATGTTTGATAAATCTATAGCCAAAACCCTAACAGTGAAAATCTTATAGCCTTTTCCATAAGTTATAGAACAAGACAATGTTGCTGACTATCACCACTACTACTCAACATAATTCTGAAGTCTTGGTCACAGCAATAAGGCAAGGAAAGGACATTAAAGGCAGTCAAATTGGAAATATGAAATAAAACTGTCATTATATGCAGATTACATAAATTTATGCCTAGAAAATACTAAAGACCCATAAAAATTGCTGAAACAAATGAACACAGTAAAGTGGCAGGATATAAAATTCACATGCAGAAATCAGTAGCATTACTATACACAAACAATGAAGTAAAGGGAAAAAATAAAAAATAAATCTCATTCACAATAGTATCATGAAAGGTGAAACACCTGGGAATAAACTTAAAATGTAGATGAAAGACCTCTATAATGAGAATTATAGAAGCTTAACCACAGAAATAGAAGACAAAAAGGGATGAAAAAGCATTCCATGTTCATGACTTGAAAAAATTAACAGTAAAAAGGGCTGTTCTACCCAAAGCAATCTATAGGTTTAATGCAATTCCCATCAAAGTTCCAGGGACAATTTACAAGGAAATGCAGCCAACAGTACTGGTTTGTTTAGATTCTCAAAAGGCCAAATAGCCAAAGCTATTTAAAGTGAAAAATATACTACCCAGTGACCATCATAAACAGTATAGAACTGGAACAAAATCAGAAGAACAGATACACTGATGAGTGCAATTAAATTGAGAGCCCATTAATAAAGCCACACCTACAACAACAGTTAATCTATGACAAAAGTGCCAAAAGCATACAATGGAAAATGAAAAGTCTATTCCAAAAATATTGTTGGGAAAACTGGAGATTCATCTGCAAAAAGAAACTAGTTTGCTCATAACCACCATATACAAAAGTTAACTCAAAAAGATCCGATGACTTGGACATAGACCTGAAACCATGAAATATGTCGAAGATAATGTGGGGCTCCATTGTAAATTTAAATGAAAGCTTTGTCACTTACAAGACCTGTAGGATATGTTATGGTCAAGGTCATGCAGGGACCTCATAGGTAGACAGATGGGGAGGGAGAGATCTTGCACCCAACATGGGCTCTGTATTTATGTGAGTCCATTGGTGGCTGGCTAAGTTTTTCTGTGTTTAATCTATCTTGGATTATCTAAAATATATAATGCAATTGGGGTGCTGATAGTGAAAAATAACACTTTTGCTTAACTATGTGGATTTACTTGGGTTCTATAAACAGGACATGCACACGTGGGGGACACCTGGTTGCTTATCTTGTAGCTGTATCATACAGGTGGCAATATTGTTTTTAGACAAAGCTGTCTTTGAAATGGAGATTCTGAAAATTGAATGCTTTTTTCAGGCAATCATATGACAATTGAGATATTAATATCAAGCACTTACATGACAAACAACCTGTCATTCTTCACACATTTTCTATTGGTTTTTATGTCTTACTCAGCTCAGTGTCCACAATACATAGCATAGTCACTGAGAAAACTGATTACCAAATAACTTTCATCCATCAGTCTATGTAGAAGTATAGATTTGAACATACAGATTAATATGATATGACTTTAGTGTCTGATATGGTCATCACTAGGAAGATGAAAATTTTGAATCATCTGTTTATAATTATAAAATAATATTTTTCATGTTATATATATTATGTATATTATATACACATCACTGAAGAAATAGATCTACAGTGAGGAAGTTATTCATAGTTAATTATAAGCTAATGTAGTCAGTATTTTATTACTGAATTCTTTCAACCTCTGCTTGAAAATGTCTAGTGTTGTCTACAAATATGAGACATGACCTATGAAATAGGTCCCCTTTCTTGTCAAAAATAATAAAGGTACTGTGATTGAATGTTATCATATCCTGCATTTCCTAGATCCTTCCTGTTCAGGAATATCTACAGTCTTCAAAGGAAGACTACCAATATGGCTTCACTTCCTGCCCATCCTGTGGTTCAGGTCAAGAGTTTCTGAACAAACATGCTTTTTCAGCCACTCTTACCTGTAAGGCACCTCAGTGCAGTCACTTATTAATAAAGTTATCTGAAACATACTTGAATAGCTAAAATAAAATGTATGCACTCTTCAAATATCAGTTCATATTCCAAAAGTAAAAGTAGAAATTATTGCAATTGATCTATGTTCCATTCATTGAGATCATTTAATCATATTGCTTTTTCACTAGCTACCGCATGTTGAATAGGATGCCCTAATTACATTGTTAGATTGATTATATACTGAGGTGTTGTTTTTCTCTCTGTAGGCCCCTCATGGTTCTGCTGAGGAGTTAGTCACCGCATTTTCATTCTTACACTTATCACTGGTATTCTGTGAAGCTATAGTGCTGCCTTTAATAAATTCATTCCCTGCATATACCTTCAACTAGATTAAATTTCTATTTACAGAATACATATGCATATCATAAAAATTAAATAATTTTAAGCCTACTGGTCCTAAATCCATATTTGATACATAGCATTTTGTTCAGGTTAGAAGAGATATCTCTCCATATTGTTAAGTAAGCAATAACTACATGTGCTCTAGAGCATATATCAAAACATGAATTATCATTTCTTCTCTTTATTTTATTGTAACTACAACAATAAATTGAAAATTTAAATATACACTTGAATGAATGAGAGAGCTATAGATAAATTTAGAGTGCATACTGTATGTATCAATTTGTGTATAAATTAATATATCGCACATTAGCTTTAACTGATTTGGAGGGGATATGCAAATTTGTTAGAAATTGGCAATTTCTCTTTCTTAGAAATAACTTTTGATAGTACCACAAACAATGTGCAGGTTGGTAATTTTTTAAATTAATTTTCTTGAAATAATATAACATTTTAACATTAACAAGGTTTTAAGTGTACATAATAGTAAATTTACTATTATATCATAATTTATAATATGGCATGTTTGTCACTATTTCCTTTTTTGTTCACTATAAAATTAATTTCCTATAATCTACTTGCTCCCAACCCTTCACCATCTCTTCGTATACCCACCAATTTACTTTTCCCCCATTACAAGTCTATTGTTACTTGATTTATATCGTTATTGAAATCTATTATTATTTAAATTAGTTCAACGTTTGTTTTCTAGCTCTATAATGATGTAGGAGTTATAGTATAAAATGTTTGTCTTTCTCCTTCTGGATTTTCTAGCTAAACATAAGTCTCTCCAAGTCCTTCCATATATCCATAAATGGTTGCATTTCTCCATTTCGATGTTTGTGTAGTATTCCTTTGTGTATATTTACCACATCTTCTTTATCCATTCATCTGTTGATGGGTATTTACGTTGTTTCTTGATGTTGACTATTGCTAATAATACTACAAAGAACATAGCGGTTCATATATCTCTGCAAATTGGTGTTGTAAATACCCAGTAAAGGGATAACTGAATCATGAAATTTCAATTCTAAATTCTTTGTGAAATCTCCCATGCTGCTTTCTGAAATGATAGCAACATTTTACACTCCCACCAATATTGTATATGCATTTCCTTTTCTCCGCATCCTCTCCAGCACCTGCTGTTTTCGTTCTTTGGAATGACAGGTGTGAGGTCACTTGTCATTGCTATTTTGATCTGCATTTCTCTATGACAAGGGAAGTAGAACATCTTTTCTTGTGTCTGTTGGTCATTTGTATGTCGTATTTACAGAATGTCTATTAAAATCATCTTCCCATATTTAATTGGGTTGTTTATTTTTTGTTCTTGATTTTTATGAGTTTCTTATATATTTTGGATATTCATTCCTTGTCAGAGGTGTGATGTTCAAATATCCTCTATCATTCAGGAGGTTATTTTCTTATTTTTATGTGTTTCTTTCATGTGCAGATTTTACGTTTGATATATAATCCTATTTGTTTTGAATTTTATTTCACATGCTATTGGAATTGAATTTTCAAATACATCTCTCAGATCAATGTCTTGTAGTGTTTTGCCTGTGCTTTCTTCATTTTTTATGGTTTCCTCTTTTACGTCTAAGTCATTAACCACTTTGAGTTAATTTTTGTGTATAGTGCTAGGTAGGAGTTTAGTTGTAACATTTTTCACGTGACTGTCTAGTTTTCTCAGCACCATTTATTGAGGGTACTATACTTGCCCCATTGTGATTTTTTTGACATCTTTGTAAAAAATTAAATGTCTGTATATGTGTGGATTTACTTCTGTTTTTAAATAAAGACAATGCTACCTTTATTATTATTGCTTTGTAATAGAGTTTAGTCATGGAGCATGACAACTCTTTTTTGCTTTACTTTCCTTAAGATTGTTGTTTTTGGGTCTCTTGTAATTCCAAAAAATATGATTTTTTTTTCTATTTCTGTAATGAATGTCTTTTCAGTTTTTATGGAGATATCATTAAATATGTATATTGCTTTAGGCATTATGGATCATTTTGGTTATGTTAATTCCAATTCATGAGTATGGAATAGCTTTCCATTACTTTGTGACATCTTCTATTTTTTTGACAATGTCATAGTTTTTAGAGTGTAGGTATTTTATTTCTTTGGTTGAGTTTATTCCATGATATTTCATTCATTGTTATGTTATCATAAATGTTATTTTTTCCTGAGTTCCCATTCTGAACTTTCACTTTTTGAATACAAAAATTAAAAACATTTTTGAAAAATGATTTTATACTGCAGCTTAGTCATATTTGTTTACTATTTCTAGTAAATTTTATGTGATTGTTTGGGGTTCTTTCGCTATATGATAATGTCATCTTCAAAGAGCAATATATTAAATTCTTTATTTCTGATTTGTGCAACATTTATATCAGTTTTTGTCATATTGCTCTGTCCAGGACATCCAGGACTATATTGAATAGTAGTGGTGAGAATGGATATTCTTACCTTGTCCTGATCTTAGAATAAAAGATTTCAGTTTTTTTCTCCATTGAGTTCAATCTTACCTGTGGTTTTGTCACAGATAGCCCTTATTATATTGAATGATAGTCCATCTATACCTTTTTTAGAAGAGGTTTAACATAAAAGGGTGTTGGATTTTGTCAAATGCATTTCCTGCATCTTTTGAGATAATGTGGTTTTTGTCATTTTTGTTGATGACTACTACAGTATTACATTTTACTTAATGATTGATCATATATTGAACCATCCATACATCACTCAAATAAACCCCACATGACTTCAATGTATGATTCATTTAATATGTCGTTGAATTCTTTTTGCTAATACTGTGTTGAAGATTTTTGTATCAATGTTCATCAAATATAGGAGTCTGTCATTTTATTTTAGTGCTGTCTGTCTTTTTGTTACACTCCCTTTTTACACTATTAGTATAATATTGTCACCATAGAAAATGTTTGGAAGTTTGCCATTGTCCTCAATTGTTTGTGAGCAGTTTAGGAAGGATTGGTACTAATTCTTCTAGAAAATTTGGAAGATTTTTCACACAGGTGTGAGGATTTATACCAGGATTGCTCCTGGCAATAGGGGTGAGGAAGGGGGCAATGCAGAAGTTGAGAAACTCAAGAGAGATTAATGATAGAAAACTGGGGTCAGGGAACAAATAGTCTCTCAGACTGGAGATTTCCGAACATGCTGCCCTCCACTTATTGATTGATTTCATACACAGGATTGCTTCAAGCAGCTCATGCAAGTAAGTTTATAGTTACATTGAATTTGCTTATTCAGTCTTTTTCTCTCTAACTATATAACTGTTTTATTCTTATTTTGAGGAGTGAACAGACACAGACATACTGCTTCTAGCTCTTTCACATGGTGACCTTTGCCCAGTGCTCCAGGCCTGGTGTCCTTGATGTTCTGCCAGCTCCCACTTTGATCTTAACTGTATTTTCTGCCCCCAACAATGATAGCTCATTGTTTCTTTATTTTGCATTTTCCTAATGATAATTAGAATATCTTTTCATGCACCTCTTGGTCATTCGTATGTCACCCTTGGAGAGTTGACTATTTAAAGTCATCAGCCCATTTTTTATTGGATTGCTTGTTTTTTGTTGACCAATTTTATGATTTCTATATTTTGGGTATTATTCCCGTGTTAGAGGTGTGATAGGCAAATTTCATATTTGGTTGGATTCCTCTTTGTTTTGATGAGATTTTATTTTTCTGCATCAAATAATTTTAGTTTTATGTAATACAGTTTATGGATCAAAGACCTAGATACAAAATCAGAAATCATCAAATACATAGAAGAAAATATAGACAAAATATTACTGGACACTGACTTACAAGATATCTTTGGAAACTTGATTCCCATTGCAAGACAAATAAATTCCAAAATAAACTCTGATGTCAGGAAACATTACTCCTCCACTGTTATTTTCATGAGGATTGTTTTTGCTATCCTAGTTTATTTGTATTTCCAAATAAATTTCATGATATTTTGTTCTTTGTTAAAAATATCTTAGAATTTTCATTGGGATAGCATTGAATCTGTATGTTTCCTTGGACAGTATGACTATGTTGATTATGTTAAGTCTTCCAGTCCATGAACATGGAACATCTTTCCATGTCTTTGTATCATATTCTCTTTTGTCTAACAATACCCTGTAGGTCTAATGGTATATAGGTCCTTCACTTCTTTGGTTATATTCTTTGGTTATATTTGGTTATATTCCAATGTATTCAACTTTTGATGCAATTGTAAATGATATCATTTTCTTGAGTTCTCTTTCTATTGTTTCATTGTAAGCAAATACAAATGTGACATATTTTTAATATTAATTTTGTAGCCTGCCAAATTACTGTATTCGTTTATTATTTCTAGGAGTTTTTTTTTCTTTTTCTAACTTGAGTCTTCGGTGTTCTCCATATATATTACTATGCCATCCACAAATAGTGTTAGTTTCCTTTATTTCTTTCCTATTTGGATAACTTTTATATATATTTTATTTAATTGCACAGCCAGGACCTCCACACAATATTAAATAATAATCATGAGAGTGGACAGCTTGTGCTGTTTCTGACCTTAGAGAAAAAGCTTTTATTATTTTCTCCATTGAGAACAATGTTGTCTTTGGTCTTGTCATAAACAGACTTTCTTATGTTGAAATACATTCCTACTATATTTATTTTTGGAAAGTTTTTTTAAACATAAAAGGATGCTGAATGTTATTAAATGCTTTTCTTCATTTCTTGAATTATCATTATTTTTTGTCTTTTTATGTTGATGCAGTATATCACATTTATTGATTTGCATATGTTGAACCATCCTTATATCCCTGGAATACATTCCACCTGATCATAGTGTATGATTCATTTAATATATTGTTGAATTTGGTTTGCTAGTTTTGTGTTGAGAATATTTGCATCAATATTCATCAAAGATATCAGTCTGTAATTTTCATTTTTGGTGCTGTCTTTAGTTTTGGAATCAGTGTGATATTTGCATCATAAAAAGTGACTTGAAGTTTGTCATCTTTAATTTTTGAAGGGTTAGGAAGGACTGATATTAATTATTTTAATTCCTCCCTATGTTATATTATTTCTTTCCTCCTGTTGGATTTATATTTCCTTTTTTCTTCATTTTATAGTTCCTTTAGATGAAGGTTTAGAGTTTTATTAGTTATTCTTTGTGTTTCCTGAGGTAGGATTATATCACTATAAAATATTTCCCTTATTACTGCTTGTGTTGAAATCCCACAGATTATATGTTATGTCTTTATTTTCATTTGACTCCAGGGATTTTTAAATTTATTCCTTAATTTACTCAGTTTGACAATATGTATTTTATTCACTACTCTTTTGCAATTTTCTTATCCTTCTCCTTTTAGTTGATCTCTAGTTTGATGCCATTGTGATATGAAAAGATAATTGATATGACTTTAATCTTTGAAAATTTATCAAGACTTAATTTGTATACCAACATATGATCTATCCTTGAGAATGTTTAGATAGTAGAGGGTATTTTACCATTTATTGTAGAGGAGGTATCCTTGCAGCAAAATCATTTAGTTTTTGTTTGTTGTGAAAAATCTTTATTTCTTCTTCAAATTTATGGGACAGTTTTCCAAGATATAGTATTCTTGGCTGACACTTTTTATCTTGTAGTATTTTAAGGACATCATTCCATTCTCATCTATCCTGTAGATTTTCTGCTGAGAAGTCTGAGGTTAGTCTTATGAGAGAAACTTTATATATTATCTGCTTTTTTCCCCTGGCTACCTTTAGGATTCTTTCCTTATTTTGAACTTTTGAAATTTTTACTATTATGTGTCTTGGTGTAGTTTTTTTCACATTTATATAATTAGTTGTTCTTTTGGTGTCACTGACCTCTGTATTCATTTCCTTATCTAGGCTTGGGAAGTTTCCAGCAATTATTTCTTTGAATATATTCTCTGTTCCCTTCTTTTTCTCTTGTATGGTATACCCAATATTCTTATGTTGCATATCCTAATGGTGTCTGATATTTCTCTGGTTGTTTATTTATTTTAAGTTCTCTTTATTCTTATTCATGGCTCCTTTCTGTATTAAGAAGTAACACTTTACTCACCTCTGCTGCTAGCTCTGCTGGACCCAATCCTCTCTTTAAGAAATTTCTTTAAGCCAAGTGTCTGCAACAATTATTTCTTTCCTGTCCTACTGTCCCACTATAGCTCAGGTTCTGCTGAAGCAACCAGCAACCTGGTGGCATGGGTTCTGCAAAATGCACCCTTATTGGCTGCTCCAATCACACCGGCATTTCCCTTACCAAAACAAAATTTCTGCTTCTGTATCCTCCATACACTCTCTGTGTGTTGAGGTGTTCAGTGATCTGCTGATGTGCAACTTCTCCCTCAACTAGCCTCCTATCTGAAATAATCCCGTCTCTTCCCCAGATATCATTAAAAGAGTGAACCCAGCTTCCACCATCTTCTTTTATTTTTAACTATTGTGTGAAGTAATTTTTAAATTTTAGGCTCCCATATAATTATTCAGAGACACTTTCTTCACTAAATGGTATATGGAAACTGCACCAGCTGTATGCAAATAATTAAAGCTAGTTAATTATCTAACATGATATTCAAAATTTATCTCAGATTTGAACACTTGGATGCAAGACTTGAAACTATCAAATAAATAGAAAAAAAGAAACAATGCACTCCTTGACATTAGCCTAAGAGATATGTTGCAATTTTAAATTCAAGATGAAAGTAAACAAAGACTAAAATGAATAAATCAGACAAAAAAAATTCTGAACATCAAGAGACTCTCTTACAAAACATAGTAGAAGTCTCACTAGTCTGCTCCAAATTAGAGGCCGCAGTCATCTCCTGCTCCATAGTAAAGGTAGACAACTAACCTTTTTCTGATATACCAATATGTCAGGGAAGCCACAGAATTCAACTCACTCAGTAGGAACAATGCATGCATTTAAGGTATCACCTGAGGGATTGCCTACCTCTAAGTTTTTGATATTGATTTGAGTGTATCTGTGCCACAGTGCTAACAGAGACAGTGGTACCCAAATGAGCAGAAGGATGTTTCAAAAACATGAATGGAGGAACAAAGATTGCTAGTGGTGCACACACTTGGCTTTGATAAAACCCAAATAGGAAAGAAATTCTGGACAGATATGCCCAGATGATCAGAATTCTGGCAAAATGCACAAAGGAGAGGCATTCACTCACCTTTCTCCACCCCTTTAGTTATATTATCCAGCAGTTAAGGTCTCCAACATCAACAGATAGACCACCAAACCCAGATCTGAGATACTAGAGAGGGGAGTTAATGTAGCACAGTCCAAACAATCAAGTTCCCCTAACCCCTCCAGCTCACAGCAACATCTTTTATCCCCCCATCTGTCCTACCATTCCCCCATCCAGTAATGCTACTCCACATCTCTGACTCAGCAAGAGAGACTTAATGTGGAAGTCTACAAGGGTCTAAAACATAAAATAATAAAAAAGTGTTGCTTGTTGATATAAATGTTAAAGCAAATCAGTCTCAAATTTCGCATGAGAAAAAGAACATAAAATTATTTTAAACCTCAGGAGATAACATTTCATCAGAAAACAAATTTGATGATATGGTAGAGTATATATTTTTATCAGATACATAATTTGAAGTGACAATAAAATTTTTTGAGAGAAGACGAAACTCAGAAAATGAGTTCAAAGACGTGTAGAAGACTCACTAACAAATCAAGTAGCAAAAAAATAAATTAACAGAAAATAAACTAAATTTCAACAAGAAATTAACAAGAATTCAGAGGTGAGGTATGTAATACACAAGATCAAGAGTACAATAGAAAGTCATGGAGGAAGAATTGGCTAAATGGTGTAATGGAAAAGTGAGTTGGAATAGAAATATAAAAATATAGAGAGACAGGTGGAAATAGAACAGGAAATTTAATGCAAAAAGTGAAGAAGCAGCCTGAGATCTATATAACTACAATAGGAAGAGGAACATAAGAATAATCAGAAACACCTACCTACCCCCCCATTCAGCACATTGCATTGGCTTTGTGGGGCCTGTCATGGGTATTCAAATGATAAAGTCAACAAAATGAAATTAGGAAAGAAATTCCATTCACACTCATAACAAAATGATAAAATACCTAGTAAGAAGCTTTTTAAATTGAGGTAAAATATCTCTACTATGAAAACCACAAGAATTTCTCAAAAAGAACACAAGAAGATACAAAGAATCAAAAGAACACGCCTTGCTCATAGATTAACTTGGTAAAAATGGCCAGTCTACCAAAAATAATATACAAATTTCAATTCCCATAAACATCCCATGAACAGTCTTCAAAGAAATTGAACAAAAAATACCGGTTTGCTTGGAACCACCAAAGGCCTCATATAGCCAAAGTCATCCTGTGAATCAAGAAAAGTAGAGGAACTATACTCCATGATTTCAAAATATGCTATAAAACAATTATAAATCAGCATTGTCTTGGAATAAAAACAAATACACATATCATGTCATGAAATTGACAGGATGGAAATAAATTTACATGGTCATGGACAACTCTATTATGACATAGAAGCTGAGGACATACATTGAAGTAGGATGGCCATTTTAATATAGGCTGATCTGAAAACCTGAGAGCAACATGCAAAAGTTAAAACTAGATCTCTACCTAACACCATACACAGAAAATAATCATTAATGGATATGGAATTTTTAAGCAAATAGAAGATAACAAACAAAAAGTCTTTGAATCTGGCCAAGAGATGTCTTTGGGAATTCGCCTCCAAAGTCAAGTGAAAAAGATTCCAAAATAAACAAATGTGATTACATTGAACTAAAAAGTTTCTCCACTGTAATAAAAACTTTCATCAAAACAAAAAGCAATACTACTGAATGGGTGAATATACATACATATAATTCATCTGAGGAGTTAAAATCTAAACTATATACCAACATACAAATTAACCAAACATTCTAAGTGCAAAAAAGGGCAGGCATCCAAATAAACACTTCTGCAAAAAAGACACACAGATGACCAGGAAGAACATACAAATATATTTTATAACCCCCTTGTATTACCCTGCAACCATGGATATTCAAGAGAACTAATCCTCATTTTTAGACTCAGAGAAAACTTTCTTAACTCAGATCTGTGATAATGAGCTAGGAGACTGAGAGATCTGTTAAGGATGTAAGTTCATGGAGGAGAAAAAATAAATTGTTTTCACTTCATGTCTAACTTAGTCTCTTGGGAAGAGAAAATCCATAGGAATAATTTTCTTTCTGCAGAGACCTGTTTTCCACAAGGGAATCTTGTGCTTAAAGGTTGGTGTAACAAAAGGAAATACAGTTAATGAGTAGGTAGATAAAGGGATCTGTAAATATCTTAGTCTCTAGTTCTTCCATGTGAGTAACTTAGGATGGAAGAGACAAGTTTTGTTATTTGTTTACTGTTTGAATTCTTAATTCTGGCTGGGGCACAGATGTGTCACTCTTACTTGCTCTCGTCTCCTAGAACAGAGCTCCAGTCTCCACCCTCTACCATCCAGGGAGGAATCCAGACATCCACGTGGAAACTTACCTCTCAGAATTTCCACCCAGGTGAGTCCAATAACCTAGCTGACTCTTCCTTATAGGGTCAGAGTGGATGAAATCCAAGAATATTCATGTTCTCACATGAAAGACAATATTAGTTATTCTAGAGGCAAGAAATGGCTATGCTTTTGCTTGTTTGATCAAGTATACTTATTTTAATGGTTACATATTTCTCAGTATATCTGTGCTGCTCATACTTTTGATGGTGCTTCATATTCTTTATCATTAAATTGTAATTACAGAAATATCAGAAAAATGTAGTAAGATATTAAGTTCAAACTATGATCTAATGGTATGATTTTGTCCACTATGGACAATGAATAGTATCTAGAGACATTTTGACTCTCACACTGGAGAGAGGAGGTGAGGGTCATGGATGCTCTAAACATCCTACATCCTGGCATTGCCCATCAGAGACCCACAGAGGAGAGTGGTCTCACCTAGACTGTTACTAGTAATGAATTAAGACATCCTGAATTAAAAATACCAGTATTTTTAATATTTATATCTGCCTTCAAGTTATTTCCCCAATGTGTTGCATGTCAAATTTTTGCTACAAAACTAGAAAATCTTACATTGCTACCTGTTTAAAACGTCTAACTCAAATCATTGTGAGAGCTCTTTAAGTTGTCTCACACACTGAATGTAAAGGAAAATTTAATAATCAATCCAGGTATCCCTGTTTGCTGCCCCAAAGATAATAATCAAAGAGTTGTGTTTTGGTAGAATGGAAATGGTTTAGTCAAAATAACAGCAACCCAAGGAGATGTTAAACTATTGTTTCAAAGACCATGTCAAGTTTCTAAGGCTATTACTGGAGGGTTTGTAAAGAGACAGCAAAAGGGGATGTTTATACCAGCATGTTCTGTCCTGGAGTTCTCTTGAGTCCTTACCTTCTGGGTGGTGCCATTGTCTGGAGTTCTAAGCCTCATTGATTGATATAATTCCTTAGGTTGGATTGTTCCACCATCTTGGTTCAATGGCACATGAACAAACAAGATATTTGGAAAAATATATTAAGATATTATTGGAGGTTTGTTTTAACACTGTTGTAGAAGAGACACATTTTAACTGCACTGTTATTGAAACAATCTCTTGTGACTTTCTTAAATGCTTACTCGATTTGAACAGAGATTCATATATTTAATCAACATATTCACTGTGATGTGCCTATTATTATTTTAGTCAAATTCTGTTCTTATTGTTCTATAGTTATCATTTTTTGTATATTATTGTCCATTAACAGTTGGTTTCACAGTTTTTCCATAAAGTATTACAAATTTCATATTTGTAAATGTGCCTCTTATTTCTGATATTGTTGCCTTAGTTGAAAAAATTTTGATAACCTGTTACTGTTCTATATAGTATTTTCCATGTTCACTTTAAATGTGCTTTTTCTATTTATTCTGCTATCTTTAATCCTTCTGAATTTTTATGATGTGTGATACAGGGAACATTTTTATTCTCTCCCAGATGAACACCTGTTAATGCTAGAATTTATGAAACAGTCCTTTTTGAACTAAATTGAAATAATCCCTTACCACATATTAAATGTCCATATGTACTGAAACCTTTTCTTGATTCACTCAGCATAAAATAGCAAAGCATCTTGTACATTCTAAAGGTGCTAGTTATGTTTTATCTTGCATTCTCTTATGTCAAATTCTTTTATTAATTACTGAAATGTTTGTATTGTTCAATTCTGCTATTGTATATAATATCATTTCATTTTTATTATAATTTTATTGTTTCTTTTGTTTACACTACTAAAAGATTTTGGAGATAATAATTTTGAACCATAATATGTGCACATCACACCACACCCAGCACCAGAGTTCTAGTAGCCATCACCATAGTCATATTTATTCCATCATCATGTTTGCTCACATCTCTTTCTCCACATCTGCTGATAACACAATCTTGAATCCTGTGAATTTTGTTTTATTTTTCAGTTTGTTAAACCAGAAATAAAAAAAGAAGAGCATTGTATTTCATATGATAGTTTTCAATGTTCCATTCAATTTTGTAATATCCTTGTTAGAACCATTCTATTTAACTGGTCTTATTATCTATGCCTGATTTTCTATGAAGCCTAATTTGTTAAATCTGTCTTTTTTAAGTGTACATGAATTCAGACATTGTTTTGACATTTTATAGTGAAAAAATCTAATAAATTATTTTATGGATGTTTCACTATCACGATGATGTCGTAGCCAGTGAAGCAATTGTGTGTATGGCATAATGTCTTCAGACTTAAATCATATTAATTATGGAAAATGTCAGTAAATATTTGTACAAATGAATCTTATTAAAGAAGTTAATTCAGCTTTAGAGGATGGATCTCTCTGATGTGTGCAGAGCTCTATATAGAATGGTCTAGTGATAATTTTACACACTGTAAAAAGAGTACACCTAGATTGTATGTCCATGGCACCTGTCAAAAAAGAGACAAGACAAAGTCAAAGAAAAAAATGGCACCTAAAGTAAATGTTCAGAAATTGCCTTATTCATATGTGTCATATCACATCCAGTAGGTGAAATAAAAATGGACTAGGCACAGGAATAACAGCCTTCTTGAAGGCATGTTGTTTTATTTCCTTTGCACAATTTTATGTAAGAGCATTTTATCTGTTGGCACCTTAATGGATCACTACTTTGCCTTCAGAGTAAATTTTTTCTTCTTTATTACTTTTCCTGGATATCAAGGAGATAAACAAGAGTTAGACTCTTTCAAGAAGCAAAATGCTCATTTTCTCTGAGGGCAAGTAGCATGCAAGTTAATGGATCTGTTTCCCACTCATTTTCATTCATTCTCAATATCTCTCTCTCTCATCCCCCTTATTTTCTGTGTTTCATTAAATACAGAGTGGAATATGAGCATGGCAATGGATCCTGAATCTTTGTGTTCATGGGAAACTTACTAGCAGGAATTCCAGGTACCATTTCCACATTCTTTAGGGGAGTGATAACTGATCTGGCTACTTAAATTATATTAACATATAGCTTCATAAGTGGAGGTAAGAAGACACAGTAAGAACGGAGGTTGGGGAGTAACTATGTGTGTATGTTCATTGCACACACTTGTGCACACTAACCTTAGAGCTAGGGTTCTTGGGCTCTCAAGATACCTTATAATGCACAGACTAGAAATGAAACAATAGGTGATATTCAGGAAGAGATAGAATTCACATACAGATGGCCTTACAACAGGTTTATAAAGTAAAAGAGATAGATGATATAGATGAAAAATCACTTTGAGTCATGGTTTAACTTACATAGGGCTATCTCCAGTCTTCAAATTCTTATGACACCCATTCAGGTTTATCTCTGTATTTCTGTTTGCTTTCTCCTTCTCATTCATATGAATTTCCTTTACACATTGTGGTCACAAAGAAGACCTAGTTTCCTGAAAGGAATATTGCTTATTGGGAAAGAAAATCATCAATTTTAAAGTAAATTAACTTTATCATGATCCCAAATGAAGCTTTTAAATAGCCTAGGATACTTATAGCTAACATTGATGTTATTACTGAAAGTTTACTGCAGCATAAATTCTCCAATGCCAGTTTTTTAATGTATTTTCTCCTTGTTTCTAAAATTGAGATCATGTTCAATTTCCAAAAGTTAAACAAAGAATAGCACCAATGGAAATTATAACCATAACTTCTCATAGCACTGTGAATTTTCTATGGTAAAGATTCCTAAAATAGATGTATATGTAAATAACTATACATACCATTCATAATTCAGTTAGTTTTCAATGTATACATGTTCTTTCTAAGTAATTAATTTTACTTTTGTAATTACAGAATATACTGATATTAAAGATACCATTGATTTTGTCAACAGGCACCAGTTGACTTTTTGTATAATTCAGCAAGTTTCTAGTTACCTATTTAAGGTAAAGATTTTCCTTACTGTACTGGAAAAGACAAACAGCTAACTGCTAAATTAATCCTAAATTTTTATTGTCAATCTATTATCTTGAAAAAATTTTAAATAAGCTAGTAAAATTTCTAGTTTCAAAACTGAATTTTCCTTGAAAGTCTTTGCCTGAACCACAACCAACTCTCAATAGCAGAGTCCATCTTTCACTTTTCTGCATGAAATTTCATTGTTAAACTCTCTGAATCAAATAAATTTGTTGCAAGGTTATATATATATTATACTCACACCTATAATCTTTATATATAATATACTCATTATATATAAATATCATACTCAAAATAGGCAGAGTTGTACAATATACTAAGTAACTTTAATTACCTCATGGTTATTAGAAAATAGCAGTGTGCCCTGCTTCGGACTTAGAAAAAAATACTTGAATTTGCCTTCTTATACTAATTTATAAATTTTCAAATGAGAAATGATTTTATGTGATTATATAGAAAATTAATATTTTGCAAAGAAAGGTGCAGGCAGGCAAGAAGGAAGAGACAAGAAACAAACCTTATATTTTATTTAGTTCACCTTGGTTGTTTTCTAGGGCCAGAGTCTTGAACCAGAGTCCTTGAGATGTTTGTGAACTTTGCCACTATAAACTGACTAACCAGTAGGCCACCAGGGGTACCAGAAATTGATAATTTAAGACACCTTGAAAAAAAGAGTGAGATATTGAGATGTTGATTCATTCTATAATTTAAAAAAAATAAAAATTGCTCTTATGTCTCTTTTTAATAATCTATGCTGATACTTCTAGAACATTATGGCAAAATATATTGTCAGACTATGCTGTATCAAAATGATTGATACAATTTATAACAATATATATGACAGTATATATGCAAAATAATATTTGATTGTGTATTTTAGTTTTAAGGAGAAGAAGGCAGCAGGCAGGAATGAAGACAGGCAGTTATGCAAGAAAGAAGGTGAAGAGAGGAGGAATAATTATTTATCTACGGACTTCAATTTGGATTTTCCCACTGGTCCCAAGTCCTGAAACTTAATCCTGGGGTTTACATAATAATCATCCCAGCTGTCTCAGCCATCTGAGCCACCAGGACATGCTGTTTAAAATAATTTTATTATTTCTTTTAAGTTATTGACATGGCAACCACCACTGAAATGTTCTCTTTATATGACGCTCTTTCCTCTTTCCTACCCTCCTCTTTTTGAGGTCCCTTGCTCTTGAGAGTCATGCATCTTATGGATTTTTGTTGAGGTTTCTCTGATATCATCTTGATCTATTTCTCTTTGGTGATTCCTTTTCCCATACTTGATTCCTTTTCTGACTTTAATAGTTGAAATATAAAATCCTCGGGTTCTTGCTGGTGTCTCTTCCATTTGTCTGATGTAGGCTTCCTCAAATGTCCTTCTCCTTGATGAACACAAATTATAAAATACTGTGCAATCTCTACTAGACTTGTTTTCTCTTTTTGACATAATCTACACTGCATGAAATATTATAAAAACATGTCATATTTTTATTTACAGGTAATTTCTATCTATCATTCAATGGTGGTGTCTTTTTATTATTCAACACCCTATAGTCATTGTTTAGACTGAATATAAATCATATTCAGCATGTTCCATGATTTCCTGAAAGAAATATATTCTCCATATGACATGCCAAGTGTAGAAAAAATTCCTAATCAGAGTAGAAATTTGATAACTTCTAAAGGAGACAGCTGCAAGCAAAGGTTATTTGATTAAATTTATTGATTGTAAATTAAAATTTGTGACATTTCAAACAATACCAGTTTGTGTGAAAATCATTCATATTATATTCCTCTTTCCTAGTAGACCCCTCCATCACATGGAACCAGGCAACAATACAGGAATATCAGCATTTCTTCTCATGGGATTCACAGAGGAATCAGAACTGCAACCTGTCATATTTGGGATTTTACTCTCCATGTATTTGATCACTATTTTTGGAAACCTGGTCATCATCCTGGCTACCATCTCTGACCCTCACCTCCACACGCCCATGTACTTCTTCCTCTCCAATCTGTCTTTTGTAGACATCTGTTTAACCTCCTCCACTGTCCCTAAGATGCTGGCAAACATTCACAAACAAAATAGACTCATAACCTATGCAGGATGCATCGCACAGTTATACTTTTTCCTACTTTTTTTAGGGATGGATGACTATCTCCTGACAGTGATGGCCTATGACCGCTTTGCAGCTATCTGTCACCCGCTGCACTACACAATCATCATGAACCCCAGGCTCTGTAGACTTCTGGCTTTAGTGTGCTGGATCATAAGTGCACTGGTTTCCCTGTTACAAAACTTAATGGTGTGGAGATTAACATTCTGTACAGACATGGAAATCCCCCACTTTTTCTGTGAACTCAATCAGGTGGTCCATCGTGCCTGTTCTGACACTTTTGTTAATGATGTGGTAACATACATTATAACTGTCCTGCTGGGTGGTGGCCCTCTGGCTGGTATCATCTACTCTTACTCTAAGATAGTTTCCTCCATATGTAAAATCTCTACCATTCAGGGTAAATATAAGGCATTTTCCACCTGTGCTTCTCATCTCTCAGTTGTTTGCTTATTTTATTGTACAGGACTAGGAGTGTATCTTAGCTCTGCTGGTCCCAACAGCTCGCATTCAAGTGCAACAGCGTCATTGTTGTACAGTGTAGTCATGCCAATGTTGAACCCTTTCATCTATAGTCTGAGGAACAAAGACATAAAGGGAGCTCTGGAAAGACTTTGGGGAATGGCAGCTATAAAGGAACCAATTTTGTTTGGACTGAAGAAGTTCCCATGATGGAGAGCTAGAAGACTTGGATTAAGAAAATGTCAAGTAAACAGTTCCCTTGATGTATATGTTAGAATATTCATTTTCTGAATTCAAGTTCTATGGATAAGTAAGTCTCTTTATCATGTTTTCTTCTCTAACATAGACATTTTTCTAATTGCTCTATTTTCCTTTTTCCCCAAATTATTTCTTTCAACAGTGAGTTAGAAATATAGAAATAACCATTTATTTATTGGGGCTACATATGTGTCCTTGAATAATTTCTTCTTCAGTTGCATAGTACCTCAATATTTTACCTTTGTTTCACTGAAATAATATTTTTGAATTGTATTTTTCCCATATATATATGGGACATGCTGCATTCGTAAATTAAGTCGATTTGTGTGAGATTTTGCACAATGAATCTAAACCTATTTCACTAATTTGGGATGAAATTGATTTAAATTGGGGGCTATCATTCTTTGGATTCACCATTCCTTTATATTTCAGTACCTTATATGATCTCACTTATAATATGACATTAAAATGCTATTGTGTTTTATAAAAAATTTGTTGATTTTTCTTATTTCCTAAGCAGCTTGGTTCTATCAAGACTCTAAATAGACCCTGACAAAAGTTGATCATCATTAAATATACATTTACTTGTATACATATATACAAACACACATGTACATACACTGTGTAATCTACATGACTAGTCAAATTTGAATAAGTATACTTCCTTATATTGACTTAGAACAATAATTGATTTTAATTATGAGACAAATCTAAGCAATAATTTTGAGTATGCAAACTTTCTATTTTCATTGTATAATTATAACAATTTATTTTAAGGCATGAGGGCGTTTTTAATTGGTTTGAAGGGTTGGTTGTTATATTTATGGTTGTTACTGAATTATATTCCTGTCTGTCTGCTAGAGATGTATACAAATATGCTATTGCTCTAAACCAGTTCTATCACATTTTTAAAAATTTGGGACAGTTGCAAAAAGGTTGTTGAAAAAATAATATCAATATTCATTATATTTTTCTTTCCTGCTCAGGAATTTTCAGTTTCATGATCAGAGGAGGATCATCCCGAGAACTTGAATTCCTACCTATCCTGTGTTTCAGGTGAAGAGCTTTTCTTTGCAAATGTGTATGTCAATCCAATGTAACCTGTTTACCTGTAAGGGAACTTCCGCCATCACTTGTTATTAAAGTTATCTGAAATAACTTCTTATGGAAAATAGTATGGCGATTCATCAAAAAATTTTCAAGAAACTACCATTTGATTCAGAATTTCACTTCTAGGAATATATCTTAAGAGTATGAAAGCACCAATTAGAACAAAAGTTGCACCCTATGTACATAGCAGCACAATTCACAATAGCCTAGACTTGGATTAAACTACATGTCCGCCAATAAATGACTGGATAAAGAAGAGGAGGTGTATATAACCAATCAGTCTCTAAGCAGCTATTACAAAAGATGACAATGTGCTTTTTATAACAAACTGTATGAATGGCAATTATATTCATTGAAATAAGTCTGAAAAGAAAAAAAAACAGATGGTTTCACTCATGTGTGGAAAATAAACAGTACAACAAACAGAAAAATACTCTGGACTCTGAATTCAAGATTAAGGTTAACTAAGGGAATGAGACATCAGGACAACTGGGGTCAAAAGGGTAAAAATGATTGTGGTGATGGTACTAGAACTCTGGTGGTTGATTTTGTGATGTATATAGACAGAGGTGTGAATCTCTTCTCCTGAAACTTATGGGGTTGTAAATTAATGAAACAGTGTAAGAAATGAAATTATATCAAAATTGGTTCTATAGTGATAATGATAGTGTCTCCAAATGTCAGAATATATACTAAAATTAAAAGCAGTTTCTTAAAAATGTCTTCAGTTTGTTTTTATTGTGATTCATAGTGTAATATTAATAAAACCTATGCTATGCCACATGATTCATATTCATGGAACTGCAATATAGAATAAATATTGGAGTGGAACAGAACTCTATTCAAAATTAAGTTTTTATGATTCTCAAAGTTCTAGATTTAACATCATTTATCAAAATTGTACATCATTTCATCTTTAACCCCAATATTGTTGTTATGCTGTGCATTCTTTCATAAATTGTTACCTTTTTAATTTCCCTACCACTTTATTCAATCTGTAAGAAACAACAAAACTGTAAAAGTATCACTATTCTTTTGAATAAAATGATTTTTCTTCTTTATTAGTTATTCTAAGATCAAGAGGATAAAACTGGGTCGGAATGATACCAGAACCAATCTCACAAGCTCTCAGGGACCAACTGAGCTCATTACATTTGTTTCTACCCCATATCCTTTTCTTTCTTCTCTGCTTTATAAGTAAGTCTGTTTCTTTAAATATATGAAACAAAGCATTTGATTAAAAATTATATTATAAATTTACATCTGTTAAAGGACTGCTTACCAACAAACCTTTGGGTAGTATTATTACAATACTCTATGAGGAAACTAATTGGGCCTGATATTTTGCTGGTATCATTTCTTTTTAATCTTTACTTCTAGGAAAATGGCCCCAGGAGGAGAGAGATGAGAGAGATAAAGAGAGACACAGAGAGAGAGATCAAGTATCATTCAGATTATTGCAAAATATATGTTTTCATCTATTTTAATAACAGAAGAATTCCATTGATTATGGTACTCAAATTATTTATGCAGTCATCTGTTTACATTTAGTTTGTTTTCATGTCTTGGTTATTGTTAAATTGTGCTGATATAAACATATGGGTATAGATATCGTCTCTGATTAGTGTTTATATAAACATTATTTCATCTGTATGTGGAACATAAAAAAGCAAGCATGTACCAAGATAGGACAAAATTATCAAGACTATAGTGAGAAGTTATTAAAGTACGTTAATGTAGAGGGGATATAGAACCTGAAAACCTAAAAAAATGACAGTGATGATGTGTACTGGATCTGCTGGTGGGCGTGGTGTGATATGCTCATTGACTTAAGTGTAAACCTATTTTTCTGAAAAGCATAGAGTATTGTAAACAAACAAAACAATATTAATGTAATAAACATTTAATGTAACTCATAAATATAGATAACCGAATGTTAGCCAACAGGGGGAGGTAAAGAATCTATTTTTTAACAGAATTCCTTGGACGACTATGTAATAAAGTGCAAGAAACAACCTGTGAACTGGAAATCTCTATGTCTTGAAGTCTGATCAGAGGCAAATGAGCTTTGCAAAAATAGTTGAATTTCTACAATACATAATTTAGATTCTAAAAGACATTAACCATAATTTTTAATGGAATTTGTCCTATTCACACCCATGCAGAACCTCTCAATTTACGGTCTTGGGTTAAAAAGAGAACTCTAGAAAGACTCTGGGGTAGTGGCTCACTAAGGTCCGTTGTTCTTGGAGCTAAAGAACAGCCCATATTGGAGAAATCTGAGACACAGATCTTATTGTGGAAGTAGAACCTGTTCTGTACATATATTACCTAGATTGTTCAAGTTTTATGAATATTGACAATTCTCGTAGACTTGTGCATATTATTTCCACTGCTTTTAATATAACTTTGCTATGCCATTTATGTAACTCACCGCATAAGTTTTCTGCTTTGTGTGATATATACACATGTTATCATTTTGCCCATTTTCATATACTTCCAAAGATTTTCCAAATCTGACTAAAATATAGTTAGAAATACTCAGTCTTTCAAGAAGCTACTTATAATGCTTAAAAATAGCTTCTCTGATGACATGTCATTAAAAATATTACCCTAATATCCCTGAAAGGATCATTATGATTTATGTTACGTATACATTTTTTAAACTGTGTTTTTATCCAATAATATTATTGCAGAGGAATATATGAAACCAAAATTTTCACTTTGGGTCCATTAACCTTTAGTGCATTATTGGCTTACCTGTCTTCCTCATAGTTTAATTTGAATATTAATTCTCTTTAAGTTCATCCTGTATACAGGGATGCTCTTAGCTATAATGGTGGGTTACTCACATGAGTCAGTACTATTTGTGAAGAGCCCACTGACATTACCTTGATCAGACAATGGGCTGTGGCTATATCATCTTTTGTGGCATACTCCAGTGATTATGATCAGGAAATTTTAAATAAGTGATTTGTCACTCTCATGTCCTATGAGATATGTGTCATGTCAAAGGATCTACTAACATGTCACAGGTAGAAAGGATGATGGAGAGGGAGAGATCTTGCTCTAGACAGGGGGTTCTGGTTTTCTGTGGGTTGTTGGGTAGATGGCTACAGTTTCCTATTTTTATTCTATATTGAAGTACTTAAAATAGAAGAGTGGTATTAGAGTTTGAAAGGAAATAATAATATCACTTATGTGGTCATCTGTGTATGTTATCATGTCTTTCTTAATAGGATGTTCACAATTGAGTGTTTATCTTGCAGCTATGTCATGCAGGTGGCAATATTTTATCAGACACAGCTGACTTCAAAATTGAGGTCTCATAAATAAAAAAGATTCATTCCAGAAAACTATATAACGATTAAGTTGTCTAATGTCAAGAAATTACACAACAAACCATACTGTGTTTTAAGTGTTCTTCTGGTGTTTGTCTCTTAGTTCAGTATCAAAAATTTCTACCATAGTTACAGGAAATATATTCATCACATATGTATCTCTCATGAGTGTTCATGTGGAAGGAAAAATTTGAGTGAACAGATTGAGGTAATATATATTAGTACCAGAGTTGATAATCACTTTGAGGAAGGAAATTGTAATCATCAGTTTTTTTACTATACAGAATTCTGTACTTCCGTTTATTGAGAAAATGAAATAATGGTGTTTATCAGTGAGAGGACTATTCATTGTGGTTAGGATATTAGGATATTAACTCCTTAATGTTGTTTTCATTATTACTTTAATATGTTCCAGTTTCTGCTTGGAAATATCTAGAGTTGCTTACAAATATGAGTCTCAGTCTATGAGACACAGATATTTCCCTAATGCTTTCTCTCAAATACTGAATTTTCAGTAAATAAAAAATGTCATATCATCCATTTTTTGTCTCTTTTCTGCTTAGGAATCTCTCCAATCTTCAATTTTAGGTGAAGACCCTCAAGAGAACTTCAATTCCTTCACAGTCCTGTGCTTCAGGTCACCAAATTTTCCACACGAAAGTGCATGACTTTACTTTTCCTAAAAATAAAGGGATCTCAATACAGTCACTTGTCTATATACTTAAATAAAATACACTGGAACAACAGAATGACCATGGATAGTTTCTTCAAATATCATATACAAAAATTAAAAGAGAGCAGATTATTATGTTGATTTTTGTTACATTGCATCTGTTAGGGAGTGTTGTATCACAAGATGCTCACTGTTGAAGGAGATGACCTATTATACTGTCAGATTTATTACATTATGGGGAGTAGTTCTTTTCTCTGCAGGCTCCCCATGCACCTGTGCTGAGGAGTAATCCTCATAATGTGTTTTTTATTGTTTTTTTCTATTTCAAGGATTTTCTTTAGTTTTTAGCTTTACATCTTTTAATTTATTTTTATTGTAGTAATTCTACACATTAAAATAATTTCCTATGTATAGTTTCCCCATTTATTAGACATATTTCAACACACCATGCTCACCAAGTGTTTTTCCCCATTGTCCATTGGGCTCTGTCACCATTTGGCCTCACCCACCCCATTCCCTTTTGGTCAGTTCTGTTGCAAATGTTTCAGGGTTAGTTATGTTTCATCTACTCCTTTGTTTTGTCTAGTCATATTCCTCTATGAGAGAGGTCATCTGGTATCTATCTTTCTTCTTTTGACTTGTTTCACTTAGTGCAGTCCCCTGTAGTTCCATCCATGTTGATTCAAATGACAGGGTTTCATGTCTTCTAAGGGTTATGTTGTATTCCATTGTATATATGTACTATATCTTTATCCAGTCATCTGATGTTGAGTATTTAGGTACTATCCAGTTCTTAGCTATAGTGAATAGGGCCACAATAAACATGAGCATACATACATCTCTGTGGATGGGTGCTTTAGTATCTTTTGGGATCATATGGGATTTCCATCTTCTGTTTTTTGATGAATCTCCAAACTGTTCTCCATAGGGGTTGTACCAATTTGCACTCCCACAAAGAGTGCAAAGATGTTGCCTTTTGTACACATCCTCACCAGTATTTGCTCTTTCCAGACTTTTGGATAATAGCCAGTCTTTTAGTTGTAAGGTGATATTCGTTGTTTTAATTTTCATTTTCCAGAGAGTAGGAACACAATGTCATGTGCCTGTTGGCCATCTGTATATCCTCTTGAGGAATATACATTTTTTACTGAATTGCCTGTTCATCTGTTATTGAGTTTTACATGCTATTTTTATATTTTAGATATTAAGCCTTAGTCAGAAATACCAAACACACATATCTTCTTCCAATTAGTAGGTTTCCTTTTGATTTTGTTGATGTTTTCTTTTGTTTGAGAAAGCTGCTCAATTTGATGAAGTCCTAGTAGTTTATTTTTCTTTTTGTTTCCCTTAATGGTGAAGTTGAGTTCCCACAGCCTTCTTTATGACTGATGACTTAGAAAGTCTTTCCTATGTTGTCTTCTAAGAACTTTATGGTTTATGGTCTTATGTCCAAGCATATACTGCCCAAGGAACCATATAGTCAAAAAATGTCACTCAGCACAAAACTGCCCACCACCACTGCAACCTAGGAAGTAAACAAAAAGGAAAGAGGAAAATAAAGATATTTTCTTAAATACAGAACAGAAAATCTAATTCATGTCAAAACAAAAATTCCCCAAGACAAAATATACAGTGGTTAAAAGAGAGGAAGATTCCAGGAGCATTCTAGTGAAGAAATATGACACTGACTTGCCAATCTAACAGAAAAAAACAAGATACAAAAACCAAAAACAGAAGGATCTAAAGAATTCACAATTAACTACTCCAAGGCAAATTCACATCTGAGGAAAGAAGCAATATTTTATATAGTGAAAGTATGAAGAGAACTCAAAAGGTGCTAATCAAAAGATACTTGAAACAATAAATTAATACAGTAAAGTGGCAGGCTACAAAATTAATACTAAAATAAGTTTGATTTTTTGTTCAAATGTCAACCTAGCAGAGAAAACAGGAATATAATCTTATTTACAATTGTGTCAGAAGTAATAAAAAATTTGTAATAATCTTAATCTTTCACTTAATATGTGAAAGACATTTAATCTGAAAACCAGAATACATTGTTAAAAGAATTAAAAGGCCCAAAGAAATGTTATGATAGTCCGTGCCAACAGACTACAAGAAATAACATAGTTAAAATTGTTATGTTACCAAAGCAGAATACATATTTAATATAGTCACGTTGAAATTCCATAGACATTCTTCACAGAAATAGGTAAATCATGTAACTTATCTGGAACTACAAAAGGTTTTGTGTTGCAATAGCAACTCTTAGGGGAACAAAGCAATGGGGGAAGTTTCAAGCTCTTTGAATTCAAATATACTATAAAGTAATGGATATCAAATCAATATATTAGTGATATAAAACTAGACACAGCAATCAATTAAAATGAAAGCCTAGAGAATAATCACACATATACAGGCAACTAATTTACAACAAAGAAAACTAGGGCATACAATATGAAAATGGTGATCTTTCAATGTATGATGTTGAGAAAACTGGACAGTCACATGTAAAAGTTTGAAACTAGAAGACTAACACCATACATAAAAATCAATTAAAATGGACTAAAAATTTGTATTTATGGACTCATACCATAAGATACATGTAGAAAACTGACAAAACACTCCTTTACATTGACTTATGAGATGTTTTGGGGAATTTTACTCCAATGTCAAGACAATACAATCCAAACTAAGCAAATTGGATTATGTCAAACAAATTTTTCTGTACAATGAAAGAAACTCTTAAAAAACTCTTACAAACTTTTACAAAAAAGACATCCTGGTGAATGTAAGAAGATAGTTTTACATCAGATAACTGACAAGTGGATAATTCAGGAAATATATAGAGATCTATAAAACGCAAAAGAACAGTCCAATTTTAAAATGATCAGAGGTTCTTAATAGATTCTTCTCCAAAGAACACATACAAATGGCCAACAGACATCTGAAAAAAGTTCCACAATCGTGTTGTTAGAGAAATGAAAATAAAAATAAAAACAAGATATAGCCTGTGAGGCTGTTATCCAAAAGACTGGAAACATCAAGTGTTGGCAAGGATGCAGAGAAAAGATAATGTTATACGTTGTTAGTATGATTGTAAATTGGTGTAACTATTTTGAAGTTTGAAGTTTTTAAAAGAAATTAAGCACGACATTCCATATAATCCCATTACTCCATTTCAAAGTATTTGCCTGAAAATCACAAAAATAGCAATTCCAAGAGATACATCTAACCCTATGTTCATTGCATCAGTGTTTACAAGAGATAAGAGCTGGAAACAACCCAAGTGACCATGAACAAAAAAGTGAGTAGGGAGTATTATATACACACAATAGAATATTACTCAACTATCAAAAATATGAAATACTGCCACTTGAAACAATTATTAGGGGTAATTATGATAAGTAAGATAAGTCTGAAATACAAAGATAGCCACTGTATGATTTCACTTATATTTAGTATATAGAAAAAAACAAATGAATCAAATCAAACAACAATAAACTTTTATTCTTTAGGACCAAATTAGTGGTCACCAGAAGATAAGGGATAATGAGAGATGGGTAACTCAGGGAAAAAGGGGTCAGTTATATGGTGAAGGATGGAAATAGGAATAGGATACTATTTGTAAATAATGCACTATGTGCAGATGTTGATTTATGATGATGCACATCTTAAAACTGTATATCATTATGATGCTATGTCCCTTCAATAAAAATTTTAAAAAAGAAAAAAGAAGGAAATAAAAGGGAAAAGCTCCCTGTGAATTTCTTATCTTGTTTTTAGGAAAATATACTAATCATAACTCCATGTAGATGCTGTGAGCAATCAGTGAAATACGCGGGGATTCTTTTTAGTACAGGAAAACATTCAGGGTAATTATTTTCTCTATGTGTTTGAAAACATCTTTATTTGAAATAAGTATACCCACCCATATATGTGCATATATTATTCACTCTCTTACATTGAGAGAAAACTTGAAAGTTGCAATAAACAAATGTGAAAAATGTTTGAATTTAAACAAGATAAATTAATTTTGCAATACAGACATAAGGATTTATTTTTTATTGAAGGAATATTTCATAGTAACTTTATCTAGGTTTAGGTTTTACATGAGTATATTAACATCTGCATATAATAGAGTAGTTTTTTTCACTGTTTCTTTTGACATATAAACTTATTTACTAGTTTGCACCCAAATCATCTCCCAACTCTTCCTGAACTCACTGATTTACTTCAAATTTTTGACTAAAAGTCTATTTTTGTTCGATTTATTTCCTTCCATAGTCCTTTATTTTTTTTTCATTTTTGCTTGCTAGTTCTACACACCACATAGGAGTGATATGTGATATCTCTCTTTCACTTTCTGATATTTTTGCTAAGCATAGTTCCTTCCAGGTCCACTCATTTCACCACAAATAGCAGGGTTTCATCATTTTGATAGCTATGTAATATTCCATTGTGTATATATACAATATCTCCTTATCCAACACCTATCATTGGGTATTTATGTTGATTCCAACTCTTGGTTATTGTAGATAATGCTATCATGAGTATAAGGATGCATAAATCTCTTTAAATAAGTGTTGTTGTGTTTCAGTGTAAATACCCAGTAAAAGAATAACTGGATCAATGAGATTTCCATTCTCAATTTTTGAGAAAGCTCCATACTGTGTCACAGAACATTCTTGTAAACAGAACCCATTGGCATACTATTTTTATCCAAAGAAGAGCAAGTAAAAAATTGCAACAATATTTGTCTCAGAAATATGGCAACGAGATATTTTTGCGCTAGGTCACATAGATGTTCCTTTGTATTTAAAGGTTAAAAAATTTTAAACTGCAGAAAATGTGTAGAATTCAATAGTGAAATCATTTAGTTTGTGGCTTTTGTTTTGGGAAAAAAATTTAACTGCCATTTCAATTTCCTTGCTTGGGATTGATCTGTTCATGATTTCTATTTCTTCCTGGTGTAGTCTTGGAAAGTTTTATGTTTCCAAGTATGTGTATGGTTCATGGGTAATCATAATTTTAAGTTGATAAATACTTTCCCTACCTTCGTACCATGAGAGTATATTCCTTAGAACCATCTTAGCATTTCAAAGATGAATAAAATTGCTCTACCAGATAATGCAGTATCTTATTAACTTAAAATTTCCTTTCTATTTAGTGAATTTTCCATGCTAATTTCTCTCTACCAAGAAAAGCTAAAATACGATTTGAAGGACTTCAAGTTAATTCCTCCAAATTTTGTTGAATAAATATTTCTATTAGCTATCTTGTTCTCACCCCATAAGCAAATATGCTTCTACATTCCTATGAGTCTTATGGGTTAATAAGAAGACCTCTGAAGAACTAGGTTCCTAGATTTCAGGAGAGAATTAAATTCCTCTCCATTCAGTTGGTATTGATGCTCCTACATTCCTTGGTTCATGCACCAACTCGAGCTTCAACACCAGTGCTGGAGCATTTTCAAACCTCTTTCTGATGTGGACCCACTCTCTTATTCAACAAATAGTTGGTTATGATTAATTTGATTTTCAATTCAAATGATTAACAACCTTACTCCAAATGCTCCCTTACAATCAAGCAACATATTCAAAGTTATTGGGGATGAGGACATGGATATATTGGAGGTCCTTATTTTTTCTACTTTAAAGTCTTTATAAGAAGTAGAATTTTTCTCTCTCTCAAGGGCCATTATCTAAAACACATGTTTTTTCCACACACTATAAAATGAGTGACTACACACTTCCTTCAAATCTACATTCATATATGAATTTGTTATTAGATGATCTAAAAATTCACACAGCTGGCCGTAATATAGGATAACACTCTTGCTACTCAAAGACTGGTTTAAGGACTGAGACATGCAGTCAATATCAGCCCACAGCTTGTTATGAATGCTAAGTCCCTGGTTCTAATGGACTTGCTAATAGATGTTCATTTGCTGGAGAGGTTCTGGTCTAGAATAAGTTGTCTCACCTTCTCCTTATTGATATTTGAGACAGGAGAATATTTTAGGTGTTGTCCCATGGTCTGTAGCTTTATTTAGCAGATCACATCAGACCATATCAAATATCCACAATGAAAATATCTCAGGTTGAGAACAATAGCCCCAGAGTTTGAGAACTGGAAGCTTTTTGACAGATAAACAATCACTATAATTTAGCTACATGTGACTTTGAATCCTTCCAAGTCTCATTACTGTGATGGAGGATGGATTTCATAAATGTAGCACTGATAGAATGAGGGTTTATGAAAATTGAATCACATAATTACTACATGGCTAAACTCAGGTTGTAGTGCACAAAACAGGCTTAACATGTCTTATAATTAACAAAAAAATTCTAATGAGTTATTAATTGAGAGATATAAATTATAGTATTAGTAGCAAATTCCTGATAATGTTGACCAAATTGTCATAAAGTTTTTTTTTAATCAAAAGAACTTAGTTCTCCTTATGTAGAAGAGAAAAATTTTCAGATTGTTAGTGGATGACTCCCCACAAGTCAATGCTTTGAAGATGAAATGGATATAGTCCAGACAGATTTTCAGTCAGATATGGAGACAATATTTACTCAGTGTTGTAATAATAAGCCAGGAGAACGAGAGATTTGGCAGACAGGAAAGTTCATGGAGAGATTTATAAAAACTGTTTTACTTGATGTGGATATTTACTTTACCTTTTCTCTTAGGAACAAAGGATCAAGAAATTTCCTATCTATAGAGACCTGTTTTCCACAGGGTAATCCTGTGCTTAGATGTTGGCATAACAAGAGATTTTACTTAATGACCGGTTTGATAAAGGGAGCTGTAAATACATTACTGTTCATTCATTTCATGTGAAAACTTGAACAGCAAGGGACAGATGGTGTTTTTCTTTGTTTAGATTTCAGTTGTGACTGGCGAATGGATTATTCACTCATGCCTACTATACTGTCTTGGAACAGAACTCCAGTTTCTACCAATCACCATCCAAGAAGAAATCCAGATGCCCACATGGACACCTTTCTATCAGAGTTCCCATCCAGGTGAGTTCAATGACCTGGATGACTCTTCCTGAGACAGTCAGAGATGATGGAAGCTAAAAGCACTCACCTCTCCTCACTAAGAGCCAATTTCAGTTAGGTCAGAGACAAGACATGACTATGCTATTTGTTTGATTAATTAGTCTATTTCATTTATTGCAGAGGCTAATATTTCACAGTTAATATGCTACTCATGGACTTTCAGAGTCTTCATAGTTAAATTTCTTTAGAACAACACTAGAAAAATATGTTGAGATTAAATTCAAATTGTTATCTAAATTGGAACAATAAAATCTTCCAATAGATACAGAGTAATGTCCGAGGATTTTTTTGTGGTTGTCAGACTGAAGAAAGGTGGGATGCTCTAAATATCCTGTAGGACAGAACCACCATGGAGAATGCTCTGTCCCAGTGTGTCAAGAGCTACAAACTTAGAACCTTGATTTAAAGAATATCACTATTTTCTTCAGATTGTTTCCAACACTGTGACATTTTTCTGAAGCAAATTAGAAACAGTACTTTAAACCAGTTTAATATTTTCAACCCTCATCCACCGGATGGCTGTTAAATTACTTGTGAAATATGTTTTTCTCATATTGTTGAATATTTGCTCAGTTTTATTAACTCCACATGCTTTATCACCATGTTGATTTGCCCACTGTAATTACTATATGCCCTCAAATACTTACCTATCATTCTGCAGTCATCAGTAACTGCTATGATTCAGAGACCTCAAAAGACTTTCAGAAATTTCTTTACAACTCTGATTTTTAGATTTGTAAAGAGATACTTTACCTTGTGATCCAACATGTGTGTACAAACCCCCAGAAAAACATGCATATGCAAACAAACATACAACTGAACTACGAAAGAATTTTGTGTACTCTAACTACTATAGAATTAATATAGTAATCTCACTAAGAGTGTATAATACACTACTATATAGATACGGTGCTTTATGTATTATACCTTATTTAATTCATACAAACCATAGTCTCACTACCTAATAGGTTCATGGAGAGGCCAGTCCGCTGTTTGAAGTCATGGAATTTCTCTATTGGGCAGTGACTCCACTGTATTGAGGAGGAGGATTATCAGTTTTATAATGTTGAATTATTGTTAGGGTCAGCGTTCATCCTCCCAAGAAAACGCACACACACTTCAGTCGACAATGCAAAAGCAAAAGGAAACTTTATTTCCAGCTAGCTGGGGTCTGAGCCTCCTCCAGCACGCTGGAGTCAGACAAAGACCCCAGGTTTTGTTTCGGCAGGGTTTTTATAACCAAGGTTACAGAGCAAGGGATTAGTTACAATTCCAGACCTTGAAGCATTCACATTTTTAGTATCTTTTGGCCCCTGGTTTCGAGTATGTCTTCTCTAAGGAATTTCTAGTTTCAGGGCCAGAAAGAAACGGGGTTCTTATTTCAGGAAGCGTAACTCAGGCCTATAGCTATTTCTGTCCGGAGCCTGTCATGGCGGTGATCCGGCTCCTACATTATCTCAATAGGTCAATGTGAATAACAGGGTAGAAGCAAGAATCAGAAAATCAACAGGTTGGAAACAAAGCTGTAGAGTTGAAGACACAGAACTGGGCAGTGATAGAGAACTTTCAGGGATACAAAACAATCATTCTAATTGCATCACCAGTGATAACCATGAATTTATCACCAGAACAGACTGACTATACTCTCAGCATCTATTATTTAAATGTCATCCTTAAAAAGGATAGTTAAGGCTATTTTAACTTTCAAATGAGGACAATGACATATAGGAGAGACCAGTTTTCTCTCAAAGTTCAGAAAGTTTACATATGAAAAACTCAAAATTAAAATCAGAAGTTCAGCATTCTTATCATTGTGAAGAGTTGCTAATCATTTGTCTTTAAAATACAATATTATTGTATTCTGTGCATTTACTCATTTAATTGTAGTCTTATTACTTTGAATTCCAGTGGTATATTCAATATGCAGTATGTCTAGTATTGTAAAATACCACTTGTTTCTTTTTTAGATAAATTTCTTTCTGTCACTTCATTAGCTATTCTGGGTATCAAGGGTATGGAGTTGGAATGCTGCCAGAACCAAGAAAGCGCTCACTTCATACAAGATCTTGGGACCAAAATATTTGTTAGTCTTCTGTCCTTCATTTATTTTCCTTCTTCACTGATATTTAATATCATTTATAATTAATTCGCTGGTTTTAATATTTCTTTAAACAGGATAGACAATTGCTATATTAAATGTAATTTCATGTTTGCATATCTATGGGAGACTCACAAGGGGAATTTGGTGATATTTCAAAATTTCGCTTTTTTGTGTTTACATTGTTTAATGATTTGCATACTTTGTTTACTCCTCATTCCCTGATTCTCACCTTGCTCTCTGTTTCCTCTGCTTTAAGGGAAAAATATTCAAATGTTGGCAATGTATCATTGTTTCCTAATTAATATGACTGTGATTTGGAAAAGACAGTTAATAACATAGTCCCAGAGAGATAGAATGTGCTGTGCTTGTGACTGTGTGGGGGCGGGGTGTGGGTGTAAGCATGCATACATGCTTGTGCTACTCTGTGGAACCGTTCTCAGGGCATAAAATACTCGTCTCATAAACCCCAAAATGTGAATCTTAAAATGCAAGTGAAAGAAATTAACTGATGTGTGAAAACAATAATGGGATCAATTTACACAATTCCTTGGAAACAAAATAAGAACGTTGAATGAACAACACATGAAAAGGATTCCCTGTGTCTTGAAGTCTCAGCAGAGGGAGAGAGGCCATCTCATCACTCTCTGTCTTGCTCATTGTCCTTCAGAAGTTGGCTTACTAATAAGCCATGATTTTTTCACTTTCCCTTAGGGTCTCTGTTCAATGTTTGCAGTTTGACCTGAACACCCAGTAAAAAATATGATCCCATCACTCCTTCAGATTTGATATTTTTCTTTCTAGCATCTTCCAAAATAGGATATTTTATGTTTTTTGTATTTTCTCAAGTTCTTTCCCATTCGTAAAGACTTTTGTTTTTAATTCCCTATACTGTCTTAATTTCATCATTTGTTTATATTCCCTGCATGCAAGACATAATTTTAATATGATAATTTTATTATTTATGTTCTTGCTATTGCTGTATCTATTTTAGGATATTGAATTAGTACCTTATTCTGTGTGAATTTCACATCATACCACAGTCAGTGTTGTAGTGCCCTTTTATACAATCTTGTTCCTGCTTTTCTTCCCTTCCCCTCCCAAATCCATGTTAGCCACAGTCTTGCATCCTGCGAATATTGCTGGAATTTCTGTCTGTTTGTGTTTTGTTTTGCTTCATTATATTTAACATATTAATAAAATCATCCTGTACTTCTCTTTTTTCTTTCTGGATTGTTTCATTTACATGATCCCCTCAGTTACACCCCTGTTGTTGAGAATTGCACAATTTTATCTTTATTTCTAATTGCATAGAATCCCATTGATTATACAAAATCACAGCTTCTTTCTCAAGTTATCTGCCAAAAAGCTATTTTCCATGACTTGGCTATTGTGAATAGCGATGGCATAAACATAGGGGTTCAGAGATTTTTTTTCCGATTAGAGTTTTTATGTTCTTGGATATATTCCTGGATTAAACGGTATATATATTTTTTCAGGATCTCCATACTGTTTTCCAAATTGGTTGCATTAGTTTTCATTTACACTAAGAGAGCAACAGGATTCCTTTTTCTCCACATCCTCTTCAACAATTGTTGTTTCTGGTCTTTTTGATACAGGTCATTCACACTGGTATAAGGTAAACTCATTCTGGTATTTTTTGCATTTCTACAATGATGAGTGATATAGAATATTTTGCATGTGTTTGTAGACCATTTGTGTGTCTTCTCAAGATAGTGCTTATTTTGTTCTTTAGTCCATTTTTTGTTGGAGTCATTATTTTTAGCTATTTAGTACATGAGCTCTATAAATTTAGGATCTTTAGCTCTCTTCAGATATATACTGTGAAAATATATTTTCCCTTCTGTCATTTTCCTTTTTCTTTTGGTAATGATTTAACTCAACACACTGAAACTTTTTGTTTTCAAGTAATTCCATGAGTTACATTTTACATTGTTTTCATTTACCATACGTGTCCTTGCCCAAAGACCTCTTTGAGATTAATACCATCGAGGGTTTTTTGCTGCATTTTTTTTCTATGTACTTTATGACTTTGGTCCATATGTCCATGTCTTTGATCCATTTTGATTTAACTTTAGCGTATTGAGCTAATGTGTATTATAATTTCATTTTTTTACATTTCTATCCAGGTTTTGCAACACCATTTATTGAATAGACATTTCTTTCTCCATTGTATTCTTGTGGCTTCGTTGTCATGGATTGTTCTTGTAGATGTGGTTCATTTCTGTGTTTTCAACTGTATTACATTAGTGTGCATGTCTGATTTTGCTCCAATATCACACTGTTTTCATGAACATTGCATTGTAGTGTAGTTTGAAATCAGGTAGCATGACACGTCTGCTATTCATTTTCTTATGAGTATAGTTTTGATAGATGAAGCCTTTAGTGATGTAAAATTTTAGTATTGTTTTCTCAATTTCCTTGCAAAATATTGATATTTTGATGGGAATTGCATTAAATTTTTATATTGTTTATGACAGGATGACCATTTTTACTTAGTTCTTCTAATCCATGAGTTTGGAATGTTCTCCCATTCCTCTTTGTGTATTATATTATATTTTGGTAAAATTCTTGTAGCTATCATCTTAAAGATCTTTCACCTCTTTTAAGTTTAATATAAACTAATTTATTTTTTGTTAAAGTTCTTGTGAATGGGAGTTCTTCCTTAATTTAAATTTCCCCTATTTCAATTTTTGTATAGAGGAATGCTACTGATTTTGTTTGTTGTTTTATAGATCGTCAACTTTGTTGTATGTACTTATTTTTCTTGTATTTTAGTGAACTATGTTATTTTCTAGGCATAATGTCACCTTGATTTCAAATAATGGTATTTTTATTCTTTCCAGTTTGATTTATTCAATGTCTTTCCCTAGTTGCTCTGGCCAAGATTTCTAGAATTATGATAAATAGTAGTGGTGAGAGTGGGTAACCTTTTCTTTATCAGGATGTTTTCTTCAGTTTTGCACCATTGAATATAATGTTGGCTATGGGTTTGTCATAGGTTATCTTTATTATGTAGATATCTGCACTTTCTCTTCCCTTTTGGCAGGGGTTTTATCATGAATGGATATTGAATCTTTTTAAATTATGTTTTGCAATTCATTGATATGATCATGTGATTATTTTGTCTTCCCTTTGTTGATGTGATATATTACATTGATTAATTTGTGTAAGTTGAACTATCTTTGCATCCCTGGGATAAATCCCATGTAATTATAGTGCATAATTTTCAGTGTGTTGTTGAATTAAGTATGTTGCTTTTGTTGAGATTTTGTATCTGTATTTCAGTGATTTTTTGTCACTTTTTCTGTTTTAAGTATCATACTGATGGCAGTATCAGAATATATTTGGGAGCTTTACTTCTTAAATTTTGTGCAAGTTTTTAAGGAGGATGGTAATTACTTCTTTGACTGGTAGAATTTACTAATGAAGTCATCTTAGGCTCTTGTTTATCAGGAGACTTTATTGTAATTTCTATTTCTGTTTTTGTGATTGCTCTGTGCATATATGTATCTGTGTATATATATGTATATATAGTCCTCTTTTAGTTTTAATCTTTTATAAGATTCTAGAAACCTGTTATTTCTTAGTGATTCATGAATTTGTTGGCACATAGGTGCTGTAAGAGTATCTCAAGGTACTTTGTATCTCTGTGATGTCTGTTGTTACCTCCTTCACTTCTAAATCTTATTAGTGGGGTTTTCTCTCATTTTTCTTCATGTTTCTTGTCCATCAAATTTCTTAATTTTTTTGAAGAATCAGTTCTCTTTTTCATAGATTCTTTGAATGGCATTTTTGATTTAAATTTTATTCATTTATGCTCTAATTTTTATATAATTGAAATAAAAATTTAATAAATTTTATTATTTTCTTCTACTAATTTTTGGTTTTGATTGTTCTTTTTTCCCAGTTCCTTGCTGTGTGAGGTAAGATATTTATTTTTGGCTGTCTCTTGTTTTCTGATGTGTGTGTGTATGGCTATAATCTTACATCTCAGAATGTTTTTGTCACATCCCATCGTTCTATCAGCTGATTTCTTCATTTTCATTTGTTACCATATAAGCCTTACTTCAATCATTGATGAACAAGTTATTCACAAACTTATCGTTTCATCTCCACATCTTTGTGGTTGTTCCAATTTTGTTTTTCTGGTTCAATTATATATTTACCTCCTTTTTTCTGGAAAATATCTTTTATAAAAATTCAGTATTGCTAAATTTACTCAAACTATTTTGTATCTCAAGATATAGTCTGTCATTGATAATGTTCCATGTACCTTTGAACAGAATACATATCACTTTTGTTGGGGTAAAACACACTATATATGTTAGGCTCATATTATCTATACCTTCATTTAGGGTCTTTATTTGCTGATTTTTCTGCCTAGATGGTCTACCTATTGATTAAAATGGTATATTCAAATTCCTTACAACTACTGTTTTACTCTCAGCATTTCCCTTTAGCTCTTTCAGTATTTGTTTTATGTAATTATGTAGTCTGGAATTGGGTACATATATGTAAATGATGACACTTACCACTTCCTAATAGATTACACCCTTGAGCAATATGTAGTGTTCGTCCTAGCCTCAGTAAGCCTTTTCAGGTGGAGATTTGTCCTGTCTAGCAGTAAGTCAATTCTTGGTTTCCTTTAATCCACTACTTTGATATATCTTCCTGCAACCTGTTTGACTTTAGATCTGATATGAGTTTCTTATAGGCATAATAGTGAAGGCTGTTTTTTTATTTTATTCATTCAACTACTCTGTGTCTTTGATTGGTGAGTCCATCTCATTTATATTTATGATAATAGTTGATATATAGGGTTATGTTGATCTCATTTGAGCCTTTGTGTTCTTTGTTTACTGTGTCAGTGCTTCTTTTCCAATTTCTTTTATCTGATATTTATATTGGATCACTTTGGTGTTTATTCTTTCAGTCTCGTCTTCTTCCCTATTATGTATCCCTTAGAATTGGTTTTGTGGCTAATTACTGATTGTCTCTAAATTTGGCACTCTGTGAAATTCTTTTATGAGTTGAAGCCATATCATTTTTATAGGTATGTACAGACTTCATGCTTTGCTTTTCTTTCCCCCTTTAGTGTTTTTTGTAGTCCTCCTCACTTAGTCCTATCTTAGTTTCTTAGTTTGTTTTATATTTTATCACCTTTCTTGTGATTTGGTTGTTATTCACGTCAAATAACAGCCTTGTTACAGAACTGATTTTAGCATTTCTTGAAAGACAGTTTTCATATAGAGAAAAAAATTACTTTTTGTTTGTCATTGAAGACCTTTATTTCTCCATTATATTTCAATGATAATTTTGCAGGACAGAGTATTCTCATCTGTTTTTTTTTTATTTTAGTATTTTGAATATGTCATTCCACTGTCTCCTAGCATGTAAAGTGTATACTGACAAGTGTGATGATAGTTTGTTAGGTGTACCTTTGATATTATGTCTTTCTTTTCTTTAGAAGCCTTGAGTAATTTTTCTTTTTATTTCACTTTTGTTGTAGTATGATGAATCTGGGAGTAGATTTTTTTACATTAAGAAATTTTGCTGTCTATTGGCATTTTGGAACTCTATGATTTTTTTTGACTGAAGTAAGAAATTCTCTGTTATTGCATTTTTAAATAAGTTGCCTACTCCTTTATCACTGGACACTCCTTTGAGGATAACTATTATGCTTGTGTTTGTTCTTTTCATATGTCTGATTTTTTATAGTTTCTTTATTTTTCCTTGATTTTACCTCTCTCATCTCCCATGAGCATTGCTTCTGCTATCTTGTCTTCAATATCTGAGATTCATTTCTCTGTGAGATTGGGGGTGTGTTCGTGGAGTTTTCCATGTTTATCTTCTATTCAGTGCTGTATTTTAATCCCTAACCTTTCTGCTAGCTCTTAATTCATAGTCTCAATCTCTTTGGTGCAGTATTCCTTTTGGTCTGCATTTCTTTTATGAGTTCTTCCAATAGATTTTGGGTGATTTCTATTGTCTCCTGAATCATGTTTAAATTTTTATAACTGTTATTTGCTGTGGCCCAAGCGGCTGTTTGAAAGTGTACCTGAGAGGGGGATACAGGAGCCTAAAGAAAAACAGACAGACAAACATGCATCTAGAAAACCTGGGGCCAGGTGGGACACTGCTCTCTGGTTGAAGGGCAATGACCTTGACACAGGGTCCTTGATTTATTTTATAGGGCTGGGTTACAATGAGGTAATACAATTGTACAAAACTAGGAAAGACCGTAAACTTTAGCTACCATGCTTTCTGCCTCAGGATATCTAGTAGAGGCATTTCTTTGTTAACTGATAATGATAACTGATCATGAGAGAACTTCTGCCTAGAGGTAGTTTGCTTCCTTCAATTATTTTGACTTCTTTATCTATTAGATTGTCCCAATCATTGTTAACAAATTTCTTCTCTGGGGAGGTCCTGCATCTTCTCCTCCTTGTTTCATTCAGATTTTGTTCTTGAGTAATTTCAATTTGCATAATTTAGATGTTATTCTATGTTTGGAGCTGTTCAACTGCTTATTTGTGGAGTGGGGTGGTGGCTTTTTCTTCTCTGTTCTTCATAAACTAAGTCACTGTTGCTGGTTCATTGCCCATATTGGGGAGTCCAACATGTTACTGAGGTCTAGTCACTGGGATGGGTTTTGGTGCCTGATGGAACTTATTAAAAGTTTTTAATATATGAACACTTGTGGAAATGCTTACAAGTGGAACAGGTTTCCCCATTCAGAGATAAAATATTCCCTGAATGGAGCAAGATATTGGATATTTAATGAAAATTATATATATGTATATATGTACATATATACACACATACGTATATATGATGTTATAAAGTTTTCAACAAGATCAGAGAGACACACCAGAGTAAAAGAGAATTTAAGAGGGGTTTATTAGCCAGCGGCTGCAAGGGAGAAGCACCACTCAAATCGAGCAGCCCCATACCTAAATAGTGCAGGGTAGTTATAGCTTGTTTTTTTCCAGGTGTGCAGGGGTATGTGCATAAGCGGTTTACAGAAGTGGAAGGCGTGGTTATCACAATTGTTTACACAGCAGAAGTCACACCCAAAATGTCTTAAGCTATCTGTTTGACATTTAACTTCTTCTTAGATCTCAGCAGATTAACAGAAACCCCTCCAGCCAAGGTTATCCTCACTGAGCATGTATCTATTATTCCAGGTGCCGAGGTTTCTGTTTCACTGTCAGAGGCATTGATTATCTAGAAAGAAAGCAGGGTCCTCAGGGATTTGTGGTTTCAGAGTAACCCAGCAAAAATGAAGTTTTTCTAGTTCCTTGTTGCAATATTACAAATAAAACTATTTATATTATGCTTACTTTATGAAAATTTGACATGGTTTTGTCTTTATTCCTAGAAGTCATCTTTATTACATCTTTAAAAATAATACACAAATTTCAGAATTTCTGCTTATGGGATTATCTAAAGCACCAGAACTACAGTCTCTCATACTTGGGCTTTTCCTCTCCATGTATCTGATCACTGTCTTTGGAAACCTATTCATCATCTTGGCTGTCATCTATGACACCCACCTCCACACGCCAATGTACTTTTTCCTCTCCAACTTGTCCTTTGTAGTCATCTGTTTCACCTCCACCACCATCCCTAAGATGCTGGTGAACATCCAGACACAGAGAGAAGTCATCACCTATGCAGGCTGCATCACACAGATGTACTTTTTTGTACTTTTTACAGGCTTAGATGACTTACTCCTGACTGTGATGGCCTATGACAGCTTTGTGACCATCTGTCACCCTCTGCATTACAAGGTCATCATGAACCCGTTACTCTGTGGACTGCTCATTCTGGGTTCCTGGATCATCATTATTCTGTATTCTTTGTTACAAAGCTTATTGGTGTTGCAACTATCCTTCTGTACAGACTTGGAACTCCCTCACTTTTTCTGTGAACTCAACCAAGTGGTTCATTTTGCCTGTTCTGACAATTTTCTCAATGACTTCATGATGTATCTTGGAGCTGGGCTTCTGGGTGGTGGTCCTTTTGCTGGTATCGTTTATTCTTATTTCAAGATAGCTTCCTCCATATGTGGAATCTCATCAACCCAAGGGAAGTATAAAGCATTTTTCACCTGTGCATGTCACCTATCAGTTGTCTGCTTATTTTACTGCACAGATATAGGAGTATACTTTAGCTCTGCTGTTGAACAGAGCTCACGGTCAAATGCTATAGCCTCTGTGTTGTACACTGTGTTCACACCCATGCTGAGCCCCTTCATATATAGTCTCAGGATCAAAGACATAAGGCTCTGTGAAGACTTATTGATATGACAACTTTATAAGCACATTGTTCTGGGACTGATGATTTGCCCATGATTAGAAGATTCTAAGATCCTGGATTGTTACTCTACACACTCTGAAATAGAACTTTTTAAAATTCATTCCCAAAAATTTCTAATTTATTAGTAACAACACAAATAGAACTGGGAATAGAATTTAATTTTTATGAATACACATTTTCTGTACTACTTGATTAACTGCTATCATAAATATTTTACTTTGAAAGACATATAAACACTTACTACATTATGTATTTTGAATAACATTCCTACATTTCCCCAACCTGGCTCATAATTTAATTTTTTCTCATCTTCCTTTGGGCTACTAACATTTAATAAAATCTTCTGAAATGATATTTCACTGTATGTAATATTTCCCTAATTTTCCTGAAAGAATAATTATTACATATATATATGATAATGCTTTATATATGCATACAAATGCTTTAAACTATGTAATATACAAAAGTTTCACGTGAAGAAATATATGCATCCATAGTCTCCCTTTGGATCTAGTATTCATTATCACATCAGTGCTTCAACTAACTTCTTGATATTATAACTGTAATAATGTTTGCTTAAGTTAAGTCTGCTGGCAGTGCTGTTATTAGCTACAGTGCTGGGAGCTCACCTGGGACCATACTCCTCATGTTCAGCTCCACAGTTATTATCTTGATCAGATGCTGTGCTGAGGCTAGACTTTTCCATTATGACTAGTGAGACACTGAAGTGACTATGTCAAGGAAATTTAAATAAAAATTTTATCACCCCTATTTCTGTATGATCCATATCATTAGAGAGGTGATGCAGGAAAACCACAGGTAGCAAGAGACATGGAGAGATAACATCAAAAAGGGGACTGTCTTTATCAGAGTTCTTGCATAAATTGGCTAGGGTATCCACTGGTTATTCTAACTTGGAGAATCTGAAATAGAAGAGTTGGATAAGGGAGCTGAAAGGGGAAAAAAAAGGTCACTCATGTAATCTGTTTGTGAGTTACTTAGGGGTCTCATCATCTGAAGTTCAAGGGGTAGTTACTTACCTGGTATTGTGCTGTACAGATGAAAATATGTTTATTGGATTCGGTTGTTTATGAAAAGGAGGCTTCAGAAGTTAAAAGCTTCAAATCAGGCAATTATATAGCGTTGAAGAAGTCTAATGTCAAGCACTTACCGTACAAATATGCTATTACAATTTTAACTGCTCCCCAGTTTTATTTTTTTAAATCAGTTCAAGTGTCCAGCACTTCTATCACTACTACATTATATTATCAAATACATTTCTTCCATCAGAGTAAAATAGAAGGACAGAGTTGACTACATTATTGACCTAATATGATTTTAGTGTCAGAGTTGACCATCACTATGAGAAAGGAAATTTTAAGTCGTTCATTTTATTACTACACAAAATAAAACATAGCTATTTATGATACACATCAGTTTATTGAACCATGGAAGAGAGCCCACCACTGAACAATTATTCCTCATGGTATAGGACAGGTTAATGATGCTTATTTTCTAGTATACTGTTATCTTTCCTAATTAAAAAATCTAGTTTCACACAAATTTGAGTCTCAGACTATTAAATAGCTACTTTTCCCTAATGCTTAGACATAAAGACTATAGGTACAGTAAATAAGCCGTATAACTATCTTCAATTTTGTACCTCCTTCCAGTTCAGAAATCCTTCAAACTTCACAATCAGGCTAAGACTCACAAGAGAACTTGAATTCCTTTCTGTCCTTTGGTTCAGTTCACTAGCTTTTCTGCACACATATGCAGGTACTTACAATCTCTCCTATCTTCCTGGAAGGAACTAAACTATTTGATATTTTATTTAACTAGATGATTAGACCAATTGAAACAAAAACAGCGCATTTATATTGGACATATGGATGAACTGAAGAAGCTATATGAAAATTTATTGTATATACTCATGTCTATTCATGTATAACATTTACTCACTTTCATCAAACGTCACATATTTGATCACCATGTTAATTTTCCTATTGCAACTGCTGTATTGACAAATATCATTTGTCCATATCTCTAATAGTTTCAGTTATTTATAAAGATCAGTGTTTCTTCGACTTTTGGATATAATTTTTAAATACATAATATTACACTTTGTTGAAACTATGTATGCTTACATTATATGCTTATATCATGTGCTTCTTTTGATTTGGAAAATACATTTAACAAATAATAACTACATTAACACCATCAAATTATGTCGTTAATATTTACCATAGTTCTTACAACATTTCTCAGTAGTTTTTTAATTGTCTGAAATGATGACTTCATACTAATATGCAATTTGTGTTGTTTCAAGATATGATAAGCAGTCACATAGTTTCAATTTTCTTGTCAATCTAATTTAAATACATGAAAAATATTTTATAAAATGAATGTGTATTCATTTCCCCATGATCTCAACTCAATGAATGCTTAGCGTATGCATTTTAATTATGATTTCATTACCATAACGTTTTTGGGAAGAAATCTTTATTTCTGATTCTGGTTATATTGAAGGATATGTTAGATCATAAAAATACAAATTTTGTTTCAATGTGTCTATCTTTTACTTTGAGTTTTCCTTATTTAGAATGTCTTTTCATACCTATAACTGAATGTATAGATTCTTGATGTTTATCTAAATGTCCAGGTCACTGTTGAATTGTAATCAGACATCTTACAGATGTCAAAGGGAGGGGACTAATTTAGTATTCTTCCAGAGTTTTCTTTAAAAATCTACAAATTAATGAAATTTCAAAGATGAACAAAAGAAATGTGTTCCCTGCAAATGTGTATTTGACAATAGAATAGAGAAGGCTGAGTAAAATGAAATAAATGCATATAGGCCCAATGTCCTCCATCATTTATGTCAGGAAAGGATAGATTATCACAGAATGTGAGAATTTTATGAAGAATGTCTGGGAGGATTTGCCATAGGCAAGGACTAGATCTAGAACTGGAGAGAAACCAGAATGTGTCATAAAATATCTAAATTTAAAGTCTCCATCACTTCAGCTCCATACTCATGTCTGTTCTCTCTGTACCTGACTCATACTGCATGATCAGTCATTTTGCTTTTTCCTCCTTAGCAGGAACAGACCTCCTTATAATTCATCTTTATCTTAGCACAATGCATTCCAGACTGCTTTTACTGTATCCCAGATAAGGTATATCTTTTACATTGAGTCCATCATGTGAGCATATATAACAAAAATATACACATATGCAAACACACAGATATAAACTATGAATCATGACAAGATTTCATATACCCTTACTAGGTATGATTTACTCAGGTAAGATTTAGAAGTTTTATTTAATCTACTCTATTAAATTATTATACACAATAATCTCACAGCTTAATAGATCCTGAACTGAGAATATAGAACACATTACTATAGAAAGTCCTCCACACTTACATCAGAATTTCTTTGCATTTGTTCTTTCTCTCAAATTGGTAATTTCTTTGAGAACACAACCCATCATTCTTTCATGTAACATATTTTCTACTGTTCACATATAAACCAAATCTGGTGGTGTTGAAGTGTAGAGTATGTATGATATTTCCACAAGCATCAAGCCACTTGTGTTCCTCAGGGGGCAATAACATGCAATCAATTATTATACAATAATAGCACATATAGCTGTTAGTAAAATAGAAGTTTTCTTCCCGTGTAATGTTACTTAAAAATTAAAGGACAAAATATTAAAGGACATATCCAGGCATTCAGAGAAATGGCATGAGTTGAAGACGGAAAGAGACAAATTTCAAACAGGTCAGTATTGGACTCAAAGCAGAAACAATTGGTTAATCAATTCTGAGTATTGAAGTTGTGCTGTCAGTGATACCACAAGTTCAGTGTTTGTGTGGTCAGTGTGAGTGAGGACAAAGTATGTGTAATAAGGTGGTAGTCAAAAGGTCAAAGTGTGTCTGGTCTGGTGTTTGAAGTCATAGAATTTTTTACTCACTCTCCACTGGGGAGATAGTGAGATATAAGTAGAACAGATTACTTATTAGATTTTTAATGTAGAAAAAGCTTCAATGGGTTAAAATGAATTATGGGATAGAGGCAATAGTAAGGAAAGACAATAGGAAACTGAAACAAGACCATGGAATTGAGGACAAAGAAGTGAAAAGTTCTGAGGACTTCAAAGAGGTCCATGAAAACAATCATCTCACTTCAAAACTAGTGATAGCTATGCATTTATAACACAAGGAACTTACTATTATTTCAACATATGTTTTTTAAATCTGTCAACATATTTAATATATAAATAAGGATAATTTAGTATGCAAATGAGATACTAGCATTTAGAAAAGCTATCTCTGAAACTTCAAAAAGCTAATATAGATAGACACAACATCGAAAGCTCGAATAGCTGAAGTTTTGCATTCTTATTATTGAAAAAAGTCTCTGACCACTTAAACTTTCAAATCTGCAAATTTTGTGGCATTTCTGTATGTGAATTTTGGAATATGAATTACTTTTGTCTGTAGTCTAGTGAGATGTTCAATCTGTAGAATGTCTGGATTCATTATAGGTGCTGTTTCTTTTTTTAATAAATTGATTTTGAACTTAAATATTTATTCTGGACATCAATAAGATATCACTGGGATCCAAATGACGCCAGAACTAAAGGAGAATATTTTCTTCCTAAAATCTGTTGGGATTACCTGTCTTTATTAATATTTATTCCCCTTTGTGTCCATATATTTCTTCTCATTTTGGTATCAATGTATGATATTTAGAGAAACACATGACAAGCAATAATATTATATATGTAAATCCTACATTTGCATGTCTTTGGGAGACCACAGTTGGTATTTGAGTTCTATGCCTGTATTACCTAAGGGACAGATATTCAGATTTTGATAACATGTTTCTATGATTGATTTTCTAATTAACATGGATGGGAATGGGGAAAAATATAATAGCATAGCCCCCAGGAAGATGTATTGTTAGTGCACGTGTGTCTGTGTGCATTCATATGGGTGCACACATATGAATATTTTGATGAATACGAGCACATATCAGGGGAGATATATCTGAGATAATAAGACAATGTATTTGTCTTAAAATACAAGTGTGAGAGTGTTAACTATTGCTGAATATATGAATGGGTTCAATTTAGTTCACATGAATTATAGGAAACAAAATATTAAGTGGAAATAACAAACTGTGACAAAAATTCACTGTGTATTGAAGTCTCTCAGCAGAGACAGAATTGCCACCTGGTTATTAACATGGTTTCTGAATCCATCTCCATTCTCCTAATTGTTTATTTTCCTTAACACACTGGTTTCCAGATGAATCTTGATTTTCTGAAACAAGTGCCTTTCTTTGGAGTGGCTTTTCCCTCTGAACATTTCTCAAGAAGACCTCCTGTTAATTTCTGGCACCTCCTTGGGGTGTATCAATCAAAGGCTGCAAATATGTGCATGTACACACACAAATGTTTGCAGGTGGATCTGAATATTCAGTAAAATATAACACTCCCAGCACTCCTTTAGACAAGTTTTCTGTTTGCTTTTATACCTGTCAGCATTGCATAGTTTATATGACATTTGTATTATCTTTTTTCTTTCTAATCAGTGAAATATAAGAATTTTTATTTCCAGTTCCCTATACTCTGTCATAAATTTGGTCATCACTCAATTTATACCATGTATGCATATTATTTTTTGTTGAATATGTAAACACTTGGGGGAAATGCTGAGAGGGAGGATGGAATTCCTATTAAGATATGCCATATCCACTGAATGTGACAAATTCCATTCAAAATTATTAATATTGGATTTTTTCAATGTAAATTATATATTGCAGAAAATCAACTATTTTTGCAATACACATTGTGTGAAAATTTGTGACATTATTATTTTCCTTTCTAGAAATTCTTTCCATTACATGAAAACAGGTAACATACAAAATTTTGCAATTTTATATCTAGGATTACCTAAGGGACTAGATCTGTGGTCCATGATGTTTGTTATTTCCTCTCCATGTACCTGTTCACTGTCTTTAGGAACCTGCTCATCACCTTGGTCATTATCCATGACCCCCACCTCCACATGTCCATTTACCGATTCCTTTTCAACTGTCTTTTGTGTGACATATGTTTCACGCCACCACCATCCCTAAGATGCTGCAGAACACCCAGACACAATGTAGAGTCATAACATACACAGGATGCATCACACAGATGTACTTTCTCCTAATCTTTGGAGTGTTGGACAATTTTCCCCTAACCATGAAGACCTAGAAGCACTTCATCATCACCTGATGCCCCCTGTATTAGTGGGTTAACATCAACATGTAGACTTCTGAATCTAGAGACTGGGATCATAATTTCCCTGAATTCCTTCTTACACAAGTTAATGGTTTTAAGGATGCCTTCTTTGCAGACATGGAAGTCACTGGCTTTTTCTCTGAATTCACTCAGGTGCTCCCACTGCCTATTCTGACCTGTACGTTAATAACATGGTGTTGTATTTTGCAAGTGTTCTGATGGGGTCTGGGATTTTAACTGGTATTCTTTACTCTTTAAGATTGTTTCCTCCATACAAAGGATCTCTTTAACTCAGGGGAAATATAAAGCATTTCCCACCTGGTGTTTCTCAACTCTCAATTGTTTCTTTATACTATTATACAGGATTAAGTATAAACTTTAGATCTGCTGGTACCCACAACCCACACAGAAGTGCCATAGCTTCAGTGCTCTATACAGTGATCACACCAATGCTGAACCCCTACATACACAACCTCAGGAACAAAGACATAAAATGAGCTTTGAGAAGACTCTTTGGGATAACAACACCATAAAGACATTATTTTCTGGGACTGATGAAATCAAGTGATTGGAGGAGTCTAAGACTTAGAGCCTGAATTTTTATTCTTTAATCATTTATGGAAGTAGAACATTTATCTTTTGTGTATTTCCTAGTATTTCTATTTTTTAAAAAATAACAAGAGATCTAAAAATAGAATTTGCATTTTATGAATACAAATTTCCTATTCTATCTAATCAAATTCCATCAGAAATCTATTTTTTGAGATCAGTGCGCATCTTATACTTTTGTATTTTTCATATCTTCCCTAGATATTTCCCATCTCTCATATTTTGAAATATTTAATGTTTCCTGAGGCTACTGACATTTTATTTAAAATATCTTATCAGAGGACTTATACCATGTCAAGCAATATTTCCCTAATTTTCTTGAAAGAATAATAATGAATTGTATTGTTCACATAGAAAAAGCTGTATTTCAAACTAAGTCCATTTACATAATCTCATTGTAGAGGGATATATGAAATCACGATTTTCCCTTAGGAATCTTTTTGTTTTTTGTTTAATTTAGTGTATATTGTGGTCAATTTGAGTTACAAAATAATAAAAAATCCTTATGTGTATGTTTATCATTCTTATATATGACAAGACACCCTACCCACCAACAAATTATCATAAGTCTTTCACGATTTTCCGTTGGACCCTACACCCTAACTCCATTCCCCACTGGTACCCTAGTTCTAGTGTCAGTGTCCAAGGGTTGTTTTTTGTTTGACTGTTCTTTGCTTCGTTTCTTTAAAGTCCACATATGATTGAGATGTTTTGGCATTTATCTTTCTCCATCTGACTTTCTTCACGTAACATAATACCCTCTAGATTCATGTTGTCACCAATGACAAGATTCCATATTATTAGGGCTTTCTATTATTTGTTGTGTATATAAATACCGTATCTTCTTTATATATTCATCCAGTGATGGACACTTAGCTAGTTTCCAATTCTGCACTATTGTTTATAATGCTACAATGAACTTAAGGGCTCTTATTTCTGAAAATTCGTGATGTTTGTGTCTTTTGGATAAGTATTCAGAACTGGAATGATGGCATTTTACAAGATTTCCAGTCCCAATTTTTTTAGGAATCACCATACTACGCTCCAAAAAGTTTCACCATTTTACACTCCCAATCACATTGCAAAAGGGTTTCCTCTTTTCTGCATCCTACCCACATTTGTTGTTTGCAGACTTTTGGATAATAGCCAGTCCCACATGTGTAATAACATATCCTATTGTTGTTTTGATTTTCACTTCCTTAATGATTAGTGAGGAAGAACATCTTTGCATATGTCTGCTGTCCATCTTTCGGTTTTATTTGGAAAAATACCTAATTCTTCAACCCATTTTGATAGGGTTGCTTGAATTTCTATTGCTGATTTTTCAGAGGAAAATTGCAGGTGGTAATAAAGGTGAGTAGCTAGGCAGTCAGGAAGAAAGAAACATGTATATTTTATTTAGTCATGCTTCTTGGTTGTTCCCCTGGTCTCAAGTCTTGTACCTGTGTCGTTGGGCATCTGCAGACTATGTCCTGAGTCCTTCTGTGCTAAATGTCCTGGGCATGCCCTATTGTTGAATTTAATGAGTTCTTTATATAGTTTGAATATTCAGCCCCTGTTAAATGTATGGTGTGAAAATATATTTTCCCAGTCAATAGGTGATATTTTTGTTTTGGTAATATCTTCTTTAACTGTGAGGAAGCTTTTTAGTTTGAGGCAGTCCCATTTGTTTATTTTTATTTCTGTTTTCCTTCATGCTGGAATTGATTCACCAAAAACCTCTAAGAAAGAGGTCATAGAAAAACTGGCCTATGTTATTTTCTAAGAATTTTATAGTTTCCTGTCTTATATATGTCTTTAATCCATATTGATATGATTGTGCTTATGGTATTGCACAGTAATCTAGTTTAAAGCTTTTGCAGATGAGTGTCCAGTGTTTCCAACACCATTTATTGACCTTGGCCCATTGAAAGCTTTTAGTTCCTTTGTAGGAAATTAATTATCCATAAAAGCGTGGGTTTAATTATGGGCTGTCAATTTTGTTTCATTGAACTGCATATATGTTTTATTCCAATGCCATGCTAACTTGATTATTATTGCTTTGTAGTAGAGGTTGAAATGAGGGAGCAAGAAAAATCAATTTTCGTTCTTTCTCCTCAGGATTGATTTTTCTATCCTGAGTCTATTGTAGTTACAGATACATTTCAATTTTTTTATTATTCTGTGAAGAATGTATTATGGATTTTGATAGGGGTAGCATTAAATCTGTATATTGCTTTAGGCGATACGGTCATTTTAACTATTCTCACTGCTCATTTTTCAAAGCTATGAGCATGGGATATCTTAAAATCTCTTTGTATTTTCCTCTATTTCCTTTAAGAAAACCACATATATTTCATTGCACAGGTCTTTCACGTCGTTTGTTCATTATATTCCAAGTTATTTAATTTTTTTTTGTTTCAGTTGTAAATGGGATAGTATTTGCTTCCATTATGTTTTATGGCATTTTTTGCATATAACAGATGCAACAGATTTTTGTGCATTAATTTTTTAACTGGTTGTTTTGCTATACTCATTAATTCCAGCAGTTTAGATGAAATATTTAGAGTTTTCTACATATATTATCAAGTCATCTTCCATTGCTGATATTTTTACATCTTTTCCTACTTGGAAATATTTTATTTCATCTTCTGGCCTAAATGATCTGGCTATGACATTTAATGCTATGTAAAATAGATGTGATGAGAGTGTAAGACGATTTGCCAATAGGATGCAGACACAAGGAAGCCCAATGGACTCTAAGTGTTGACAGCAATCTGCTTTCTGCCCTCTTCTGCAAGGTTTCCAAAAGCAGAAGTTCTCACAACTAGCAGAGCAAGAAGTAGATAAACAACAATTTGCAGCTGTGCCTCAATCTTCAAAGTTGCTATCCTGATAGTAGCAGTAGAGTTATTTGCCTGCATTCTTTCCTCATTACCTCATTGTATCCCTGCCCTATAAAATAAATCACGGAGGCAGGCTTGAGATCTCTGCTCTTCAAGTAGATAAGAGTCCCACCTGGCCCCCACATTCCTGGATGTATGTTGTCTGTCTTTCTTTAGGCTCCTGTAGCTTCCACTCAGGACCCTTCTGATGAGCAGCACAGGCCATGGAAGTTGGCACCTGAATAGGGACCCGGGAATAGAGGAACTTTAAAAATTTGACAGAGAGCCCACTCCTGAAGGTGTGCACACGCTGGGCAATGTCCAAGGTCAGGTAGGATCATATTGAATTTTTCCTGGTGTAAAATATGGGTAATCAGGTTTTTTGGAACCCTCTATGTGCAGATGATACACAAATAGAGCAAAATGCGGGTTCTTTGGAGAGAGCTCTCTATGTGCAGATATTGAAAACTATGTTATCAGTTAGGGGCAACAAGATTCATATGGCACAAATAGAGCAATTCTTAAATCTTATACAGCAATTTTGCCTCTGGTTTCCTGAGGAAGGGATAGTAAATGAGGCTACTTGGATGAAAGTAGTACAGCAGTTACCAGAACATTTTACTGCTGTGGGTTCAAAGCCCACCTTGGGCTTTAGTAAGAGATTCACTTGACCATCAGAGAGAATGTAAAAGCATCAGGTAAAGTGAGTCTTTAGTGACTTCTGCAGAGGGCTATACCAAGCTTCAGCCCACTTTGCCACCTGAAAAATACCAGGAAATGGGTGGAGATAAAACACCACCATCTGATATGGCCAGGGAGCTACAAGATAAGGCTCTGTAATTTGATAAATGAAAGTAAGCTGAAGATTCTGATGGCGAAAATGGAATGTTTCCTTTACAAAGATCACTGAGACAAGCTGTAGAAAGATGAGAGGACAGCACAGGATTTTCTATGCTGCTCTTCAAAAAAAAAGCAGAGTCCCACCTGCCACCCGCTTTTCTATATGTATGTTGTGTCTCTTCAGGCTCCTGTAGCCTCCTCTCAGGGACCCTTTTGATCAGCCATGCAGGCTGTGACAAAGCAAGACTTTATTGTCCCATGTACAGGCCAGGAAAGCTCCTTTCTGAGAAGAGACAGAAGAGAGCAATCCGAGGGAAGCTGTGAGAGAGAGGCTTTAAAGGGGTAGTCTGACTAGCATGGAGGGGGCTAGAGGTGGAATTCTAAGGCCATCTTGTTGAGCTGTTGATTTAGGGCTAGGGAGTCGATGGGCTGGAATGTTAGGCAAGTGCAGAGGGGTAGGGATGGAGTTCTTGAGTTTGGTAAACAGGATGGGGATTGAACAGCATCTGGTTTTGCTTCAGAGTGCAAAATATTCCATTTCACATGCTTGGCTGGAAAGTGACAACTTTCAGTTTTTGTTTTCTTTTGTCTCCTGTATCATTCCTGCCATTATTTAAAAGTTGAAAGGGAACAGGCCATGAAGTCTCAAGCAGCTACTTGCTACTGAATGGAGGATGAAGTGGGCACCTTGAAGGAAACTAACCTTGTTTTCCTTTAAGAGAAGGACGTATGATTAGTGATACCATTAGAAGTCCTTCTGATGAAGTTAACTAGAAGTTGTATAAGGCAGAAACCAAGTAGGAGTATAAGAAATGGTAAGAATGGAGTGAGGGCTGGGCATATCCAGGAAGATCGAAAAAAGAAGCTGGGGTATTGAGTGTTTTCTCGGAGCTGAATTTTTTTACAGAGTTTGAAGAGATTTTTCTCTATCTGGCCTGACTGGTTTACGTAGAAGTAGCATTCTTCTTGGAGGAGAAGGAAAATGCCTCCCTGGGAGGCAGCTAGCATGTCCAGACCTCTAAAGTTCTGCAAGACAACTGAAGTAAGAGTTAATTTGGTTATGAAGGCCTGAGATTGGTAGGAGGAGTGGAGGTGCCAGTTGATGCCTAGGACTGAGGCTATCTCTTGAGTGACTTGAGAAATAAATGTAGCCATTAGATTGGAGAGAGTCAGGGAGGCCAAACCTGGCAATGATTTCTTTGAGAAGCGCTGTAGATAATTCATGGGCCTTCTCAGATATGGCACGGAAGGCTTCCCACAGGTGCCATTCCTTTGTTTCTTATCAATTCAGATGATTACATTCCTTGGCCAGGCGGGCCAGATACAATTCACTGCCCTGATATAAAAACTTTGATCCCTTGTCCAAGGCCTGCTCCTGTGGGGGTGCCAACATTCCTGCCTTTTTCTTTTTAAATTGGGGAGAAAAAAAGATTGGGGGTGGAGGAACCAGGAATAGGAGCTCAGTCTAGGGGGTGGTGATGGACAATTGGTACATAACATTTTAGAATTATAACCAGAATGACTCCTAAGAAAGACTGATTCAGGAAGAGTCTGATTGGGGACCCCAAGGGTATTGCCATGCCTTTCAGAGGAAATGCGGGATAGAGAGGTTTTCCAGATTAGAAATGACTAGAACTGGTACAATTACAAGTTTAACTTCATTAAGGAGAAGACAATAGTGAAAATCTTAAGTATAAGAACGTACAAAAGAATGTACTCACGAGTATCTGGATTTTTACCTGTAACACAAGACTTCCTTCTGGATACATGTATATTTCAAAATATGAACTAAAAACAATTTAAAATTACCATTAACCTTGACAATTCACAAAGAAGGTTATGACTTTCAGAGTAAATTTTTCTTGCGTTTCTTATGTTAAGAAAACACAGAGAATAGAAAGATTACCAGAGCAAACTAGATGCAGTACCTTTCATTTATGTTCAAAACCTGATGTGAAAAATAAATTGGGGATTGGAGTGCTAAGTGAGGAAAAATGACTTTAATAAATGAGAAAATTAATGTTTTATCTTCAACATCAGAGTTACCTAAGGCTCAACCTTTGGGATGAAGAGTTGGGAGTCAGATTGCTCCTTGGGCCCCATCATTTGATCTTAGTCCCTAGATGCATGAACTGGACTATGAAAAGGTTGTCCCTTCTCACTCTGAAGACAAGAACACTCTTTCATTTGTCTTTCTTTGCACTATGGCATGGCCCATGTGGTTTCATGGTTGAGGGCACATTTTTGCTCAAGTGGTTGGCTTTGCCACAATGGTAGCTGGGGGCTTTTTGTTCAGGTCCATTCAGTGATGTCAGTCTTCTTAGTGGATGCCTAGATAAGCTGGCTGGAGATGCTGACAAAGACAGCAATTTAAAATTTTTGAGCCTGTTTGTTCCTGATCTGAGACCTCTATTCCCTTCCTATTCCTTCTGTTAAAAACTTAAAGAGGTATCAAGGATTTAAGCCGCAATAAGATTGGTAAGAAAAACAAAGATATTCCTATAAGGAGAAACTATAGATAAACTCAGGTTGTTAATAGAACAAGAGGATAAGACTACCAAGAGTACAGAGCAGTGGATTTCTGAGAACAGTAACTTCAGTTGGAGGGGTATGGATCTGCCTCCTGGATCATTAGTAGTCCTTGTAAAAAAGAGAAAAAGTGCTTAATTTGGTAAAGCATGAAAACATGTTTTTTCCAACATTCTTTTCACAAATTTTTTGAACATGGAGTTATCAACAAACAATAGTTTCTTTAAATAATAAAGAGCAAAATAACCATAGCTAAATATCTGGTTATAACACGGTTGACAACGTTTGATTGGTTCTGTAGTGTACAATGTTTTGAATTAGTAAACGGAATAATACCTAAGCATATTAAAACTTTTAGTAGAATATTTTACCCCTAAATCTTGATTTTTTTTCCTAAGGAAACCTATTCCATCTTAATTGCTGTAACCACACTTCTTCCACAAACATTTTTGTCAGTTGCACAAACCTTCCTACTACATGCCAAGTTCATTCGTTTTGCCTTCAATTCATTATCGTTTCCTTTACTTCACTAAAGACAAAACTCCCATTGTACTTTATTGCTAAAACAAAAACCCAGTCTATATCTGTCCATTCAGAAACATATTCATTTACTTTCATCTTTTTTTCTCTCAAGCACCTAGCTGAATCCTACCTAGTTTGCATAGCTGATGTCTTCTATTCCCAGGACAGAGATCTATTCCCATCCTTTCACTGCTTGTAGGAAGATACCACCAGAAGTTAGAGTCAGAGAGAGAAAAAAATTATGGTAAAGAGAGGAATAAAGGGATTGGGAAAGGGGTTGAGTTATATAGATCTTCAGTCAAGAAAGCAAAGGAGGAGAAATTATAGTTTTAGAAAAAAAGATAGGTGAGTGGATTTAGAGAAGCACTCTAGCCTAAATGCCAGTGAGAAGACCTAGAGGTGACTTTCAGGCCATAGCTCCTTGAGAGAGGAAGAAGAGAGAGTAAAGTCTTTGCATCAGTATAGGAGGAGTGGCTTTAGGGAGTGAGTGAATACCATTTACCCCCATAATAGACATTGTGGAGTCTCCAAAAGGGCCAGAATAAGTTACAGTCAAACATGTGGCTTTTGTATCAGTTAAAAGATCACCTTACCTGCCATTACTGGGCACCTGGGACTCAATCATGGTTAAGGGGGTCACAGTGGTCATCTACTGGGTGGAGTCTGAGTACCACTTTCAGTCTTCCATCAGTGCTCCCAGAAGTTTGTGAGACCCTGGAGCCAATGCTGGCAGTGAGGGTCCTGGTGGGAATACCTGCTTACCTTGGGGGCCTGGGGGCATTTTGACTTGTAATGCCTCCTCTGTCCATACTATAAAGGGCATAGCCCCATGGGGACTTGAGGGTTGAGGCACTGAGGAGGCCCAAATGCCCTCTCATTTGCATTTGAAGCATGGGCCCAGAAACATGGGCCTGGTGCCTGTTGAGACCCTGATCCCAGCTGGGTGCCACCAGCAAGATCTCTGGTAGTGGCCAGGAGCAGCGAGTCCTTCTGCCTTAGCTTGATTTTATTGATGTTGATACTAAGGTTCCTTATGTGTTATTAAAGACCTGAAAATCTGTTAAGATTTTTTTGAGGGGTCTGTGGGCCATTTCCCAATTTTTGTAATTTTCAGTGGTAGAGGATAATAAAGATTATAGGAAAGATTGTAAACATGGATCACATATTCAAATTCCCTGAAAATATTTGGGCCTGAGGGGAAAGTGCCTAAACAGAGTCCCATTTGAGAAAAAGAGATCAGTCAAGGAAAGGGAACATGAAAACAGTGAAGGGCTGATCAGAAGCAAAGGTTGAAGCGAGGGTTGGAGATTATTGGGAAGATAATGGGGTAGAAAAAACAGTTACGTGGTTTTTTTGAATTTAGAGAATGCGAGAGAGATAGTAAAGAAGCAATCTAAGAAAGTAGAGAACTTTTAAGTTTATAGCAGAGATTAAAAACAAACTTGAAGGCATTTCCTAAGCAATTTCTGCTACAGTGGCAAAAATTATCCAAATTTCACTGAATGGAGGGATTGGAGATGCTATTTGGGGGACACAGTGATCAACTGAGACTGCATAAGGTGGGATGGTTTCTCTGGGTAGGGGTGAGACTTATATGTTAGGGAAGGTGTTGGTGAAGAGTTCGAGGAGTTCAAGGCAACTGTGAGGATAGTGTGACATCTGAGAGTGGCAGGGACAGGAGGGTTGTTGGGTTGAGAGAAGTGATGTAGAGTTGCAGAGATCTGCGGGGTGTGGAGAAGGTGAGTGTGTGGTTGTATTCTGGAAGGAAAGTCATTAGAAATGACTTAAGAAGTGAGGACTGGAGGGAGTGTGATATTTTGGATTTGAGCATAAGGGACAAGGTGTAAGTCTTCTTGTCCTAAGAGGACTGTAGTGGCTGTTTGATCCCTATTCACAGCAGGGAATGGGTCTCATTTCCCACCACTCTTTAGTGGCAGATGATTCTAATGAGGTTTCCTGAACGCTACAGAAGACTATTAAATGTGTAGAATATATGCATGCTTGTGGGAAAGGCTTAGAAGGAGATAAGAATTTCTGTTAAAAAATGTCAGATACCCTAAATGTGACAAGTTAAATTCACAATTATAGATATTGGACTTTTGATGCAAATTATATATTCACAAAAGTTAACTTTTTTGCAATACTCACTTTGTGAAAATTAACTATTACTATTTTGCATTCTAGAATACCTCTTTACCACATGAAATCAGAAAATGATACAGGAATTTCAGAATTTATTATTCTGGGATTATTTGAGGGACACAAACTGCAGCCCCTTGTATTTGGGCCTTTCCTCTCCATGTACCTTGTCACTGTCTTTGGGAACCTGCTCATCATCCTGCCATCATCTCTGACCCCCACCTCCACACACCCATGCACTTCTTCCTTACTGATATGTCCATTGTAGACATATGTTTCATCTCCTATACCGTGCGTAAGAAGTTGCAGAACATCCAGACAAAGAGTAAAGTCATCAGCTATGCAGGATGCATCACACAAATGTACTTTTACATACTCTGGGGTGTTGGATGACTTTCTCATCACAGTGATGGCCTATGATTGTTTTGTGGTCATCTGTCACTCCCTGCACAACATGGTCATCATTAACCCCCAGCCCTGTGGACTGACGGTTCTGTTGTCTTGGATCATGAGTAACCTAAATTCCTTGTTATACAGCTTACTGGTGTTGAGGTTGTCCTGCTGTACAGACTTGCAATCCCTTGCTTTTTCTGTGAACATAACCAGCTGCTCCCACTTGCCTGTTCTGACTCTTTTCTTAATATTATTGTGATGCATTTTGCTGCTATGCTAGTAGGTGGTGGTCCCCTAGTTGGTATTATTTTCTTCACTGTAAAATAGCTTCCTGCATACATAGACTCTCATCAGCTCAGGGGAAGTATAAAGTCTTTTCCACTTGTGAATCTCACCTCTCAGTTGTCTGCTTATTTTATTGTACTCAACTAGGAATGTATCTTAGCTTACTGATACACATAACCCAAAATCAAATGCAACAGCTTCAGTGATGTATGTGGTGATCACACCCATGCTTGACCCCTTCATCTACAAATTCTCAGAAACAAAGACATTAAGTGTGCTTTAAAGGCATTTTTATGAACAAACTTCAATGAGCTAATTGTTCTAGAACTTAAGAAGTTCCCACCATAAAAGTTCTACTATCATGCAACCATTGCACATCGGACCTGTCTACACTATTCTCTCACCCCCATACCCTCTGGTAAGCTCAGTTCTGCTGTCAGAATGTACAGAGTGCTTTTATTATACTTGTCCTTTTTAAAATTGTATTTGTCTTTTTAATTTATATATCGCATATATTGGTGAGATGATCATATATTTATCTTTCTTCTGGATTTTTTTACTCAGTATAATTATCATAGTTAATCCTTGTGAAAAATGGCAACATTTTATCTTTTTAATAGCTGCAGAATATTACATTGTGTGTATAGGTGTATAATATTCCACTTGTGTGTATATATTACCTCTTCTTTACTATTTCCTCAAGAGGCATGTAGGTTGTTATCACATCTTGGCTGTTGTTATTAGGGCTGCAATGAACATAGAGGTGCATATACTTTTTCACGTTAGTGTTTCAGTAATATTTGGATAGATACCTAGAAATGGAGTCATTTTATCATATAGTAGCTTATTTAAAAAAAAAAATTAGACTTCCCCAATGTAAGTTTACAGCTATTGGAGCTGGGAAAAATAAATTGCATAAAGATTTTGATTTTCAATGATGTATACATAAAATGTATATAATGCCATAAGTTAATATCACTTAACAAATTCTAAAATAAAGTGTAATAAAGGGTTTATACAAAAATGATATGAAAAATTAACAATGGTATTAAATTGAAATGACAGACTAAACTTGAATGTTGTCTTCAATTTTCATAATCACATCCAAAATTAATCAGCAATTTAGATAAACTATCCTCACTTCCTTTCACTTTAATTTTTTATCAGTTAGCTGTTAATAATAGTAAGCCACCCTAAATGCAAATATAGTTCAAAGTAATGTCGTTCTTGCTAAAGGAGGTTATATTATTAGAGTTGTTCTCATTTCTGCCTGTGTCAACTGTAGTCTCTATATTATTTCTAAGGATTATCTATGATGCTGTGACTGGCTATGAGGATCATCTCTCCATTTTATGACTGAGTCACTCTATTTCTATATGTATTTTTATATTTTATTTTACAGAAAAAGAATATTAAATGTGAAATTTTTAATTTACTGATTACTATGTATCTTCCATAGATGATAGTTTTCTTTCTTCCCAGGTAGAGGTGGTATCTCTTACCACTGTTAAGTATGAATCAGCTACCTGTGTTCTAGATTCTACTCTGATCCATATACCACTAGATTTTAATTTTCTTACAAATAAGTTATCATAGTTATTGGACTGTAAATGGTAAACCTGACATATTGTATACACGTGTTGATTAACAATAACATCTTAAGATATGTAATGTTATGATGCAATGTCCCTTCAATAAAATTTAAAATAAATTCCCTAAAAATGTAAAATTTGATTCAGATAAATATATAAATAGTATACAGTCAATATATGTTAATATGTCTATATTTATAAAATATATTTGCATATAAAATTAAATTTGCTGCAAAACAGGAGATTGAGGGCTTTATTCAAGTTAATGTATCATAAAATGAAAGACAAAGGGCATATGACCTTACATATATGTAGAATATAAAAAACTAACATAAAAATTAAGAATACAGTAATGGTTGCCAGAATGTGAAATCCTGATAATATTGAGCAGATATAAATTTCAGTTACAAGATGAAGACATTTGAGACTACAGCACTCTGACTAGAGTTAACATTGTATGATATATTAAGAATCTGCTGAGAGTAGGCCCTAATTGTTCTCACTGCCAGAAAAATGGTAATTATGTGAGATGATGGAAGTATTAATCAAATTGTTGTGGTCACAATTTTGTGATTTTACATTTCATAAAATTCTGTGTATACCTTACACAATATTATATGCCAATTATTTATAAATAGTTGGGAAAATATTGCACACAATTAAATAATATATAGAATTGAAGGAGGCATACAAACACTGAGAGCATACACTGCCTAAATCTGTTTGTATATATCCAACAAAGCTTTCAATAAAATTTCAGTTTTGTCATGTAAAAATGAAGAAAATATATCTCTGGGATCCAGTTTTCATGTATCTGAGATAATGTGGAATAAAAAGACGTAAATTCAGTTGAATTATTGGAGGAGTAAATAAAATGTGTGTTAATTCTTCATTGAGTTCAAAGACACTGTTGAAGAGTAAGTTGTGTTTGTGAGTATACGTGTCTGTGTCTGCCTACATTCTCATTCTGATAAACACATTCACACCATAGATAGATACAAAGATGCATTTATAATCTTTTATGTTTAGTTAAAAAAAGCCGGACAGGATAGAAATGTATATTGAAGTATAAAAATAGTGAATATTTAAATTAACAAGACCTTAACAGAATTTGAGACAATATGTAAGATTGAAAGTAGATTGGGTGACATCTATATTAAAATGCATTTCTTTTTCTATCCCCAATTTGGAATACTGTTGACATTTCTGCAATATAAAATTCCCTGTATTCATTAATGAGGTTGAATATCTCAAAATGACTTTAGACTTCTACTTCACTTATATTGCACTTAAGGTGGAATATCAATACAAAATGACTTTATTCAAATAAAAATAAGTTTAGAGGCTTTGATTCAGTTTCCTCAAACAAAATTGCATTGAATACATGCCTGCATTCAATTCTTAAAACTGCTGTACAAATTATCACACTATATATTAAAATGAAACAAAGAAATGTGGCCAACAGGCACATGAAAAAATGATTTTCATTACGTATACTAAAGGAAATGAAAATCAACACCACAATAAAATATCACCTCACACCTCTGAGGTTGACTTGTATCAAAAAAAACTGGAAACAATGAGTGTTGGAGGGGTGTAGAGAAAAAGAAACCCTCATATACTGTTGATGGGGATATAAATTAGTGCAACCTCTTTGGAAAAATATATGAATATGACTCAAAAAATCAAAAATAGAACTGCCGTATGATCCAGCAATTTTACTTCTATATCTAAAGAATAATAAACACTATTCAAAGACATACATGCACCCTTATATTCATAGCAGTACAATTCACAATATCCAAGACAAAGAATCAACCTAAATGCCCATTAATGGCATAACTGGTTAAAAATATATGGCTTATATACACAATGGAAGACTACTCCGGTATTACAAAAACATGATGAACTACTGACCATTGCGGCAAAATTGATGTAACTTGAAGTGATTATGCTAAGAAAAATAAGTGATAAAGACAAAAGAAAATACCAGAGGGTTTCACTCATTTAGAATATGTAGAAACAAAACTAATTATCTAGCAAAACTCATTAAAATATTCTTGAAATCTGAAATAAAATGTTTACAAGAAACGATGAAGTGGGAGGAATCAATAGGTAAAGAGACATAATTTGATACTGGACTCTGGGACTGAATTCCAGTGGTGGGCAGTGTGGCATACACATTAATTGAGATGTGAATCTATTCTCTTGAATCCTCTATGGCATTGAAAGCTGATGGTACATCAATCAATCTCTCTCTCTCTATATATAATGTTTATTTTAATGTTTATATCTTATCTAAGTATACTACATAAATTTTTAAATGTAAGTGGCTATTATAATTTATCTTATACATTTCTATTCATTTATACAATTACTATATAAATAAATTAATGTAAATTATTTAAATAAATACATCCACTTAACATAAAATGTTTTAAAATTTCATGGTCAGAAAAATAAAAGTAGAGCAGCATCTTCAGATTAGAAAGAAGACACTCTTTGGGGGACCATGGCCTTTTTAAAAAAATTTAATTTTATTGAAGAATCACATAAAATTAAATATTTAAAGTATACATTTTAGTAAATTAACATTGATACATAATGCATTAAGTTCACCACAAATTCATATTTTTCATCACTATATAATTACTCCCCACCCCCCGTTTGCCTCCCCAACTTTCCTCATTTCTTCCTGTGCTTTATTATTCATTCTACACATTAATTTTCAGTATAGTATAACTTGGTGTTACCTATGGAACTTCCCTTAGGTAAAAGAAACAAACACAGAATTTATCAGATTCAAGAATGAAGAGATATACTTTATTCTAAAAATTACATGCAGAGATGATTCTTGATGGAAAATTATAAAAAGACCTAACACCTGACTAAAACCAGTATCCCAGCATTTTCAATTAACAAATGGTAAACACACATTAGCAACTGTAGCAATAACACCACCCAGAATTCTGTTAATAATGCTTTTTCTGTACCACGGGGGATGTGCTAAGTTAGAATCTATATTTGAGCTAGAAAATAGGGTTTCTGTTGTCCAAAGAATTTTAAGTGACTAACAGTCTTCCTTCAGATATTGACAATTTATAGACAAAATCATCTGAGAACTGCCAGCTAATATCTCAGAATTTAAATCATCTCATAGAACTCTTATCAGGCCTCAAGTCTTACTTTCTGTATGACTTTGGTCAAGGTCACTAAATCTCTGCTAATTTCCTTCACAAACTCCCATTTCTGTAATGAAAGTAGTTCATAAACATACTATCTTGTAGAATAGAAATTTTTAAAAATTGAATCAGGCAATCTCTAAAAGATGTTAAATTTCATTTTATGGCAAAAAAACTAACCATATTCCCTACAATTAGCAAATACTTCATAGTGAGGATAAAGTGACAACTCTGAACTTTTGATATAATGATGAAATTCCTAATTGTTTGGTAAATATGCTGTGAAATATAGCAATTGGCTGTGAAAGATTCTATATAGAGACACCATTCCCTGCCTTATTTAAGACAGTAATCACAATTTTCTAGATATCATGAGTATGCCACCTTCATGTTAAATGCTTTTAGTATCAAAAGGACCTAATCAGTAAGTTTCTTGGTCTTCAGCTTTAGACTAAACTTAAACTTGTATTTTTGGAGAAGGTGATGGGGGATTAGACCTCTGGAAAGTAGGGGAGTTAATGGAGGAGTCATAAAAACTGGCTTCACATGCCTTCACCTGACCAGCTCTCTTGGGAACAGAGAGAATGTAGGAAATTTTCCTTGTGTCCAGACTGTTGAGCTACAGGGAAATTCATTAATTAGAGGTAGTAGTAATAAGAGGGAATGGTTTCTAATGAGAAATACATAGTGAACTATAAATCTCTCTTATGGTGAGAGAGGGCAGCGAGGGCAGCCTAGGCCTGGACAGGACATGGTTGTTTTTTTGCGGTACCTAAATCTGGCTAGGAATCAATACTTCCCTCCTTCCCACTGTCTTGTCTGGACTTCAGTCTCCATTATCAGCCTTCCAGGGAGGAATCTGTATTTCCCCACCCAGATCTTCCTCTAAGAGATCCCACTCAGGTGAGCCATAATATCATGTAGAATTTACCAGAAAAAGTGAGAGAATGAAAAGCAGGATATTTACCTGAGCTCACCCAGCCCAACTAATTTCAGATTCCAGAGATCTCTGTGTTTGATGATGCTTGATTACTTCATTGGTGTATTATGATGAACAAAAGAGAAGTGATTATTGAGTACACAATGCAGGGGTCAATGTTGACAATTAAACAAAATTAATAGACCCTGAATTTGAAGAGTTTTAAAGTCCTTCTTGTAAAAGCAGAACATAACTAAAGCTCTGTAACTAGGAAATAGGGGCAGAAGGACTCATAGAAAAGTGAGATCATTTCTTTTTTTTACATTTAAGAGGAATATTTGTCTATGTTCCCCTGTAAGAAAGGTACGGATTAAGGAATGCTTGAAAATGCTATTTTCACAGCAGTACATGAGACAAGGTATCTTTTTGTTCTGGATATGTATATACAATAGAATTATATAATATCTGAAAAGTGTTCTGCCAATGAACATTACTTTCAAATTATTTCACTATCCTGTGATTGAACAGATCTGTGGATGTGTTAGACATGTACTTTCTGCATTGCACATTGTCTGTGGAAGTCCTTTGATTTTGTTTCACTGTAAAATCAGTGCTTTTATTCAGTTTCTTTTTTATTTTTAAAAAGAGTAGGAGTTATTTTTCTACCATCTTGTTTTTTAAAATTTGACGCATGTATGTATGATCAATTGGGGGAAAGCTATAAATGATTAAAAATTTGTGTGGTTTTTTCTATCCATCTATCATATTCTGCTCCTCATGACTTTTTATTTTTAACTGAAAGAGTGGAGGTGTCACTTTAATATTATTGACAGACAAATCTTTGCACTAAACAAAATTTAAGGGCAAGTTTATCCCTGTACATATTTGGTATTCATAGATTACCCTTCAAAAATTTGCAAATTTTCCCACACATCGCTGTTATTCAACTGATATGTTTTCTTTTCATCTTTTGTGATTAGAGCTGTTTCTAAAAGTTGTATAAAGGTCAGTCATTATATTATTTCTTACATTTGACTGAAAATCACCTTTATAGTATATTATCATATTTATGTTTGGCTATCTCTTTGACTAGTCCTCACTGCATTCTTCATCCAACTTATAAATGCTTCATAAAATGTATTCTATATATCTTTATATAAGAGGAAATTATAAATGCTGCATCCTTTTCAGTATTTAACAGCCTTTATATGATATTATTTTTCCGAGTCTGGACATTTAATTATAAATTAGAGATCTATGTCAATGCCATTAATATATTTCTACTTTAAATCTATATAAAATTCATCAATTATATGGTCACAGAACTCATGTTAGTGGTAAATTACTGTGCTATATTTATATGTTGATTTACAATGATACACAGTTTAATCTTATAAACTAGAATAAATGTTTCAAGATGGAAAAATTGCATGTTTCGTACAGCTATTTGAATCCACTAAACTTAAACTAATTCCATTCTAACCATTTTTCTTTCCTAAGTACAGTTTTTGTAAGTTCTCTTTCTATATTATGTGCACTTGTATACTTTGATACTTTAATTCACATGCATGAGTAGAATCCTGTAATCTTTATATGTATGTCTTTCCCTTTCTTTGCTTGATAGCACTTCATGCACATTCCTCTAATCATCCGAGGCAATGCTGATTAATTGTTAGATGTCTCCATAGTATATCATGGTCTGTCAGTGCAAGTTACACTTTTGGCAACCTTTCATATCCTTTACAAGTTTACATATATACCAATTCACAAAAATAGATTTAGATGATTAAGTTAAAACTATGTTTCCTATGAGGGGTGGTTATTTGCCTAGAGAACCTTGAGATGTTTTTACTGTCATTGAAGAGGGATAAGTGGTGGCCAAAAATGTTGTAAAATTTTTACAGAGCATTCACAGACCCATCCTAGAAAAAAGACTTGTGTAGAATGTCAGTATTGTGGAAATTTAGGAAACCTGAGTGTTAAGGAATATATGTATTTATAATTGATAACTACCTTCATAATCCTTCCCCAACATTGTAGCATTTCATTATTCTGCAAAATATAGAACATGCATCTTTGCTAGGTGTTAAAATTCCAACCTCAGTGTGACACTTCATGTTTCTTGCAAAGCTGTGGATGCCAAAAATATGTCTTGCTGCTTTCATAAATGATTACTGAGATTTAACACAATTCATATATTTGATAATTACTTTAATGTGTTTATTATTTTAATACCCATATGTTACTTGTCCACTTTCCTGAATTCTTAACCCTACAAGTGTTTCTTTTATTTAGATTACACTTCAGTTGCCTTTGCTGTGTAATTTTTGACCACTAGATGGTTTCTTTTCATTCATTTCAGCATATTTTCTTAATTGGAGCTTTATATTCTAACTTAATATTGTTCAATTGTAGGTTATATAAGTAGGATTCTAAATGGTTAAGCGGGGTATATGTTAACTTTTTCACTGAGATCTCTATTCCATTATTTTTTAATGTGTGAGGTAAAGGACCTACTTCAGTTTCTACAGATGAATATCCACTTATACCCGATTTTATTCAAAATCCAGCCATTTATAACTAAATTAAAAATACATGTTCTTGCATTAAATGTCCAAATTTATTGAGACCTGATTTCTGATTCATTCAGCAAAAATATCTGAGCATCTATTACCTGGCAGAAAATTTTAGAACATTCAATGTTTCTTATCTCATATCCAGATCTTGGACATTGTCATTCTCATTAAACGTTTGCTTTTTCATACCTTGTTTCAGATCATTTTAAGTGTTCTCTCCATTTTGAATTCCACAGCTATTTTAGTTTGGTTCTTTTACATTATTTTTACCTCATATCATCTGAATTTGTTTTTAAAATTTATCTAATTGAAGGAATTTTGCATCATAACTAGATAGGTATGAGATAAATGTCATTGTGAATTTAGTTTTCACATAATCATCTCATTTAAGTTTTCAAAAATGAGATGTTTATATAAATGCAAAATATTACATAGAAGCAGAGTCATACTTAAGTAAAAATGAAAGGTGTTTGAAATAGATGAACCCATAGTCCTTGGGGTTTGCATTATAATGGCAAAGTCAGAAGACAATGTAATGTGTCTGTGTGAGATGTTCTCAGACACAAATCAGTTACTGAGGATAAGGGGATGAATTTTCATTGTGTGGACAAATTTATAGAGTACTTTATGGGAAGCCTTTATATGTTGGATGAATATTGCAATCAGGACTACTCAAAATGATAGCCAAACCTAAAACTCAAAAGCCAAAAAAAGAGTCATGCCAGAGATTGAGAAAGAGAATTCCCTCAGTCCCCTTCTGACCATATAGAAACCAATGTGGGTGAAAGTAGGATGGGAAATCCGGAGGGAATGTGGTGGTGGTAAAGGGACTAGAACTCTGGCTGGGGGTGTGGTGTGTAGTGCACACACACTGAGATATGATTTTAATATCCTAAAATTCATGTATCAGTGTAAATAGAAAATAATGAAATTATTATTATAAAAGAGAATTTTTTAATTTATGCAGTATAAGCAAAATAAATAATAAAATTAAATATTTAAAGGACATTGCATCATACCATTACATAGATTTAAGGTGTGCATCTTCATAATCAAAATCTAATATACTAAGTTTACCACAAATAGTCCAATTCAGTCTTTCCCCACACAATTGAGCACATTTAACCAATTTGCAGCCCCTTTCTATAAAAAAAATTGGAATCTCTAGAATAAAACTCCACTTAGTATATTTGCTTTTTTGAATTCTAACTTTATTTCTATCACACATTTTTCTCTCTGATAAAACTGTGACATGCGTGACATCATGGAGATATCGCTTCTTTTGTTCCTTTAGTTTTCATTTTATTATTTTCGCTGGGTCAAGGTGATATAAACAGAACTGAAAAGTTGAGTGCAGCAAAAATTATACTTTCTCAGAGTTTCATCTGAGCTTATTAAATGTATTCTCCCCTTCATGTCCATTTCAATATCCTTTCATTCTGCTTCTTGAATATTTTATATGTTAAATAATGTATAATTCCAGAGTGAAAGGATTGCGATTATATGCTGATATATATAATGTGTTCAATAAATATGTTATATTAAATAATATCGACATGTATTTATATGTAAACAATAAATGTCTATGTGTATATATTACACTTTTTATTTCTGTATAATATGAAGCAATATAAGCATATATTATAAATACTATGTTTATTCATACACTCAAAAAGGTTTATGCTATGCACATTTTAAATGCACTATATACAATTAAATAATGTATACTATTTGTAAAAAATATACTGTTCATAGGAGACTTATTACTGGGAGTGGAAACTAACTAGTAGCAACATATTCCAGGGCATCTTTGTCTACCCTCTGTGTGTGTGTCTGTGTGTCTCGGAATGTCTGTGTATCTTTCTATATGTGTCTGTATGTCTCTGCATGTCCTTGTATGTCTATATTTGTGTGTCTATATTTGTGTCTATGTGATTGTATGCGAGTCTTTATATATGTGTGTGTCTATTAGTATATGTGTATGAGTTAGTGTTTGTGTGTATCCTTGTGCCTGCATATTTGTGTGTATGTGTGTCCTTGTGTTACTGTGTCTGTATATCTTTGTATCTACGTGTCCATGTGTGTGTCTCTATATCTCTACTTGTTTATGTGTGTCATTATATATGTTTTATGTCTGTCTATGTGTGTCTGTGTCTATGTGGTGTCTATGTAAGCATATGTTTGCCTGTTTAATGAGACCAGTCCTAAAACAAGATAACTGAGCTCATATATTCCAAAGTGAAGATTATCATACTGAGACCAGAACTCATAAACAGATGAAACAAAATCAGGGATCCCATTTGATGCATAAAATACCCTCAAACAACACGGATAATGTGCAGGAGGAGCACAAGTGTGAATGAGGGATTCCTGTGTCTGAAAGGCTCAGCTTATCAGAGAAGCCACCTCCTTCTCGATGTCAGAGAAGCCACCTCCTTCTCCATGTCCTCTGACTTATTGTTCATTCATCTTCCTCTTGCTTAGGCTCCTGCACATAGGTTCCTCCTATAATTTATTTTCTGAAACAAGCACCTTAGTTTGACCTCAAGGTCCTGCACTCAGTCACATGCTCCTGAATGTAACCTCTGGGATGCACCCTGTCTCCCTTGACCTCTGTTTAAATGTTACCCTGTCTGCTGGACTTAAGCACTCAGTAAAAAAAGCCTCTCCATGAAACAGTGGTGATGAACTTGCTTTCATATATACAGAAGCAAATTTACTATGGTGCACAGCTGAAACTTATATAATGCTATGACGCAATGCTCCTTCAAAAATTATTTTTTATAAAAGGAAAGTTAAGGAAAGCTTGCGCTAGAAATTTTTATGTAAGAATTTAAAAAGTTAGTATTTACAATATAGGATTGTCAGACAAAATATAAAACAATTATTTGTGTATCTCATATAATAAAATATTTAGTAAAACTTCTAAATTTATACAAAAGACTGGTATAATTTATATGAAATTCAAATGCAACAGGGTTGTCTATATTTTTATGAACTAAACAAACCTAATTCATAAAATATCATGCAATATTTTATATGTTTTATGTTGTTATGATCCATTTAAAATTAGGAATCTGTTGCAAGAATAATTTGAGGGGTGAATATATGCTCTATCATTTGATAGTAACTCTGCAATTAAACTAAAATAATGAATCTCAGTCAGATCAAAATTAGAAACTCTCCAACCTTTAGCAAATTATCTTCCCAGAAATATCAAAGAATATTTCTGGTTTTGTTTGGAATGCTGGAATAAATCTTTAGTCAAATACCAAAATATAAAACACTCATTGCAAATAAAAACTACAATAATCCCCTTTCTACTCTCTCATTATCATGTGTCATTTTTCAGCATAGTACTTCTTAGAATCCAACATGTTCTATGAATTCCTTATTTGAATTAGTTCTTATGCTGTAATTAAATTATAAAGAATTTTGTTTCTAGAACATTTATACTATGAATAGGATAATTCCTTGAAAATTGGTAGCATTCACTTTGACATTAACTAACACATCAGAGACTACACATACAAAGATAGGATGAATAATCTCTTGGTGAAAAGGTAAGGGACAAGGAGTCCAATTCAAATATAATTCAAGGAACAAGAGAGAACAAGTGTCATAGGTAATAAAAGGAAATTGTATTACTGGCTGCAAATGTAACATACAAATTATATAAGTTCCTGTTTGTATGAAAATTAACCATGTCATTTTACCCACCCCTTGTAGTCTGTTAACCTAAATGGAAACAGAGAACTTTACAGGAATTATAGAATTTCTTCTTCTGGGATTTACAGAAAAACCAGAACTGCGGCCCATCATATTTGGGCTTTTCCTCTCCACGTACCTGATCACTATCTGGGAACCTGCTCATCATTCTGGCCATCATCTCTGACTCCCACCTCCACACGCCTATGTACTTCTTCCTCTCCAACCTGTCCATTGTAGACATATGTTTTACCTCTACCACCGTCCCTAAGATGCTTCAGAACATTCAGACACAGAGCAAAGTCATAACTTATGCAGGCTGTATTACACAAACGTATTTGTTCATGCTCTTTGGAAAAATGGATGACTTTCTCCTGTCTGTGATGGCTTATGACCGCTTTGTGGCCATCTGTCACCCACTGCACTAAACAGTCATCATGAACCCCAGTCTCTGTGGATTACTGATTCTGTTGTCCTGGATCATCAGTGCCCTGCATTCCTTGTTAGAAGGCTTAATGGTGTTTCGACTGTCCTTCTGTGCTGATGTGGAAATCCCACACTTTTTGTGACCTCAATCAAATGGTACATATGGCCTGTTCTGACACTTTTCTTAATAATGTCGTGATATATTGTGCAGCTGTTTCTTGCTGGCGTTCCTTTGTCTGGTATCATTTACTTACTCTAAAATTGCTTCCTCCATATGAGGAATCTCGTCAGCTCAGGGGAAGTATAAAGCATTTTCCATTGTGCATCTCACCTCACAGTTGTCTCCATATTTTATTGTACTGTCCAGGAGTGTACTTTAGCTCTACTGGTAACAACAACCCACACTCAAGTGCAATAGCTTCAGTGATGTAGACAGTGGTCATACCCGTGCTGAACCCCTTCATCTACAGTCTCAGAAACAAAGATATTAAGGGATCTCTGAAACGAATCATGGGGATGGAGACAACAAAAAGATGAATGTCTTTGTGATGAGGAAATGCCAGTAATTTTAAGGTTCTAAGAGTGAGAAGCAGAAATTTCAATTCTTTTATCAGTTTTGACATAGGACTTACTATCTTTTATTTATGGAATTTTAATTCTTTGATTTTAACTCTATACAATATGTAGGATTCACTTTATTCATCTTTCTGATCTCTCTGTTGAGGGCTTTTATTTTTCCTGTCATTTTGTAATTCAAAGGTATTTTCAACATGAATTTTAAATATTTAGAAATTTTCCTTTATACCATGACTGACATGGATTTCTGAAGAATTATAAATTCTCAAATGAAATGGATCATACTAAGAAATGTTTGTTTAGCTTCACTAAAATAATTACGATGAAGTATAATTTCGTGGAAAAAACTACATATAGCATCCAAGAAGTTCATATAATTTTACAAAAACAAAAAAACTGACAAAAATTGTACACTTTGTGTTCAGCACTCATTTGTATATTGCATGTCTACATGTTGAGTTGCACAGAAACTCAAATTTTAGTAAATACATTTATTTAGAATAGACTTTGAGAGTCAGAGATCTTCAATATGATGAGAAACAAATCTAAATCCACACAGTATGAATATGCAAATGGTTCCATGGATTACTTGTACTCACTGAACTATTGGCATTGATATCCATGTATGAAAGAGGCTTGTTCATTGAAGGGGAGGATTGGTTGCTTTATAAGCTTTTATTATCTTTTTGTTTTGCTTAAAAGTTGCCGGTATTCCCTAAAAATTTGAATTTTAGTATTGCTCTATTGAAATATCTCTCCAATTCTAAATTTTGTCAGTACTAAAGTGGTAGTGAATGAACAATATCAATGAATGAATATTCATATAAAGTATATATCCTCATGATCAATGACAATCTCATTAGATAAATTGAATATTGTCACGTCATGTGTTACAGCACCACAAATGTATTCCACAAATATTCACATTCTTCCAAAAGCTCCTGGGACACATGGATGTGAACTTCATGGAGTCATAATCTTACATTTACATTGAAAAAAATTGATTAACCTATTCCTAATATGAATATTATGTTCAAACATCAGAGCTGCCTAAATGAGAAATAGTAGGTGAGTGTAACTGACCTCAGTTGTGTTTACTTTGATTATTACAGCAGTTCATTTTCATGAATCACAAGTCATTCTAAAAGCAAAAGGCTTAATTAAGCCATTATTACTAAATGAGATGTGTGGTGAGGAATTGGTGGGGACTATGCTGGGCCCATTAAGAGACTGGTGTGAGTGGTATGCATCTATTTTCATTTCTAAGTCTTCTCTGCAGTATTGTAATTTGAAACAACTTATTGTCTGCTAACTGCATTTCCATATCTATTAAACTTCTATGTCACAGAAAAAATTATTTATCA
>RJWH01004591.1:78765-102240 GCA_004363575.1 Solenodon paradoxus | reverse complement strand
ATCTTTTTCCTGATAGTTAAGTCTTTGACCCTAGTTCCTGACACGGGGTTCCTAAGACCACTGTAATTTTCTGAGTGATAAGAGTATCTTATAACAACCTTTTAAAAACCTTGGAATTTCTTGGGCAATAAGAACATCTTTTGTTCCAAGAAGGCAACCTTTGGAAGACTTCTAAATGCGGGATGGTCAAAAGAAAAACCAAGCCATGACCAGAAGCTGGTCATTTTCAGCGCCCCTCCTGGAAAGGGGAGACGGGATGGAAATGGAGTTAATATTCAATCACTTCTAAGTGATGAAGGCTCCAGAAAAGTCACAATTTTATGGGCTTCAGAGAGCTTCCAGGTTACTGGCGGGGCGTTTCACCCCATTTCCACAGGGTGAGACCCCAGAAGGCCAGGATTTTTCCGAACCTTGTCTCCTCATCGAGCTAGTCACAGCTGTATCCTTTATCATGTCCTTTGCTGCGTCACAATCTGGGAAACCTAAGTGGGTTTCCCCGATTTCTGTGAGCCATGCTGGAGAAGGGCCATCAAGATGGAGGCTGTGGGGACCCTGGTCTGTAGCCAGCTAGTCAGAAGTACGAGGACAACCTGATGTCTGAAGTAGGGACTGTCTTGGGGGACTGAGCCTTAATTTGTGGGAGCTGATGGTAACTCCAGGTAAACAGAATCAAAACTGGTTTGAAAGAGACTCACCTGGCGTCCAAGCAGGAGCTGGTATGACAATAAAATCACACACTGGATGACCAGACACATCAGAGTATTTTATAAAGAAAGGAAAAAACACAGAAGTAGTTTTCCTAAACAGATGGTCTCTAGGCTCCTTAGTTCCTCTGACTTTCTTTTAAATTCAGCTGAGAGGGTTTAGTTGAGACTCTTAGAACAAATATTTTATAATTTCCAATGCATCCAACATTGAACAATAAGTCAGCAAGTTGACTTTTTTTTTTTAAGAATGAAGATCAGTAAATTTTTGCTTTTTGAGGTCACACAAAGAAATCAAATCCTTATTTGTATCATGAGCTCCAGAAATTAATGGCTAGATTCTCATCAGGACTCTACAGGAAAGAAAGTGATGAGAGAAAACCCAGGGACCCAGAGAAACCCTGAGAATTCTCAGTAGCGGGAGCAAAAGAGATGACCTCAGCCCCACAGAACAGATGGAAACTGACTGAAAGGAAACCAAAATGAGTTTCCACACTGGTGTGAGAGGTGGTCACTGAGACCACTGATGCCCCAGCATTTCAGCAGTCAGCTCAGCTAACGGACACTTCAACTAAACACAACAATCATCGCCATTATTAGTGGAAAATGATAGCTTCACCGCAATCCCGATTTCCCAACAATCTTCCAAAGGGGAGACGATCCCCACCGCCTGAGTTGTCACTGTTTTAGTCCAAGCTGAAAAGCACATGTGCAAAAGATTAGAGGCCGCCCTCCCACACGTTTTCCTGAGAGGCAGAGTCAGCACAGAGCACAGCAAACACTCATATAAAAAATTAAAGTCTACATTGGACATGTTGGCCCCTAACACACACCCATTTAATGAACATGCACTTTTTCTCATTAAATAAGGTAACTACAGGTTCCCTTCCAACCACAACTCTGCTTAGGTGCAAATCTCTGCCAATAATTACAGTCGCTACAGGATTTCTTCAGAACAGGCCTGTTATTCAAATCATTGTCAAGACTCTTAAAGCACCTCCACCCCAATGTCCCCCAAAGTCAGGAAGCAAAACCCCAACACTAGTCGAGCGGTGAGGGGACTGTCTGTGTTTATACAATGTCTTCCTACTGCACTGTTCCAAGAACTCTTACAACTCATGTCCTACCACCATGGACTTTACCAATTGACAGTTTCTACCTCTCAAGAAGCCTTCATCTGCTAACACACATTGATGTTAGAATTGCAAACACACTGGTGTCAGTTACAAGACGTGATGATCATAATGACACCAACTTATAATTAAAACCGTATTCCATAATCACTTTATCTCCCTCCAAGTCTCCAAGGATTCTAGACTAAAGTTGGCACTTTTCTACTTTTTCCAGTCTCTAAGCGAACGACGTGAAACAATTGTCCTCCAACTAGAGTTTTAATTTTTCTTTCCCTAGCCTGCCAAAAATGCCACAGGGAAGAAATCAAAACAACGAAGCATTTGCTTGAGTTTTTGCCAAGAAAACTTTCCCCCACCTTCCTTGATCACACAAATCTCTTTTATTTAAAACCCCTCTTCCATGAGAAAACAAAGTAAACACTCTATTTCTGCCTTTTCCAAAAGCCTGCTTTATAGAGAAAGAGAGTCTAATAGGGCCTACACGTTACTTCTTTCGGTAACATACTAGGAGCCCTCACCAGGGTTGGAGGAAAGACCTCACAAGAAGATAGCATTGAAATTAATGTTCAGGCAGTATAACATAGGACCCAAAGGAATTGCTCTACCTTTTTCAACAGATTAAACTATGGAAGACTTCCAAGGGGAAAAATGAAAGGAAATGAAAATACAATTACAGCTACTGTCCCTGCACCTGTGAAAATCAATACTGCAGGTTTTAGTCAGTGGAACTGGGGTTTTGAATTTTAAATAAAGATCCCTATAATCTGGCAAGTTACTTAACCCGTCTCAACCTTCATTTCCTTAACTGTTAAACAATGACCACCACTGAATTTCAGAAGACTATGAGAGTGATGGCCTTGTAATTGACACCATGTGCTGGATATGAAAACTGAAGTGTCTGATAATAGAGAGAAAACGTATTCCAAATGAGTATGACTCTAAACAACAGCATCACAAATTAAAATTCTACCAACGATAGACCTTTTTCATTTAACATGTTTGCATATATGATACTCTGTCACATACTGTGTTTCTGGGGTTATTTTATAGTATTCCTTCTGCCTGTAGTTTCCTGAGTTATCTTTCAATGTAAAGCCATTTCCAACCTGCTAATCTCTCGAAGTCTGCTCATCTCCCCAACCTTCTGCAAGTTAAATAATTCTGTGTTCCCACAGCATCTTGTTCATGCCATTATTATTTATTTTGTGGTGTAGTGACATGTGTGTGGGCCTCAATACTTGCTAGAGAATTGGGGCCTGGGGGCAAAAGCCTTTCACGTTTCCATATATTCAAGAACTACCATTGGCAAGCACATAGTAGGTAATAAATATTTAAGAATGATTAAATGCAAGAAATGTTCCCCTTTTTCACCTTCTAAAAGAGGAAAGAAAGTAAGCAGCTCCTAAGAGGTTTCTATTTTCAACACAGGTTATAATCACATTAAATTTAGTGGAAATTTTTGTTTACACACGCTATCAACCAAACTATTTCCATGCACCTCTACTAATACTTACTGACTGGAACAATGAAATCGCCATGTAATTCATAGGTCATGAGAGGTTCTGGAAGACTCCTGTATGAAAGAACAGCTCAGAATTAGCAAACGAATCCAAACAGATCACCGCTCCTGGTATACATTTTTTATAAAAGGATATGAAATACATTGTGTATTTCTTAGTTACTGTGTAAAACTTCCTTTTACATATCAAAAAGGCATATAAATCAAATGGATTACTTTATCAAGTGCCATCCGCACCAAGCACTATCAAAGTTTAAGTGGCCACGAATTCCTATCAGATCCAAGCAACACAGTAGTTCATCGCTAATCTTGGAAAGTACCATTACAAACATCTCATTTCAATATATAAAATTCCTTGCCACACATTAAAGTATTTAACATCAAACATTCTCTCCAAACAAAGTACATAATCTTGAAAATCATTTCTACGTTATTCATAGAAGACACACAAAAATAGAAAAATTCAATCAGCTTAAAGAAAGCAAACCTCTCCTCTTACACATTTCTGTTATAAAAATATGATATTCTATATTGTTTGAGTTATTTATGTACTTTATGTAACACCTTTACTATTTTAGGAATTCCTTTAGTAATGAGCCATACTGAAATGCCTGGTCAAATTATCAATAACTGCTCAGGCTTAACAGGATAACTACAAGTGGTTAAAGAAGACACACAAAAACCATGGGTGGGACAGCGTATGTGGGAACCCATTTTTCTGTCAGCCTAAAGCTGTCCTAAAAATAAAATCTACAAATTTTAAAAAGAAAAAAATGTGACATATCCATTTTCGGCTTATGACGATGAAACAATAAAAGAGAGAGATGAACTACATTGATGACAACTTAAAAACACATATTTTAATCTTATAGGAAGCAAATCACATAAACGTTGGTATATTCTGGTCCATAGAATGCTACTGTTCAGTAAACCTTTGTAGGAATCATAAATTTTAAAATGTCAGCTCTCCCAACTCCATAAACACTGAAGAAAACATGTACACACACAAATTCCTCTCTGGAGGGCAATCTGGCAAGATAATAAAAACCTTTAAATCGTAGAACCCAGAAATTCCTCTTCGAGCTTTAAAAAAATTAAAGATGTTCCCTCCAAAAAGATGTAAACATCTCTGGGCAAGTCCCTGCAGCTCAGGCCGCTGATGCAGCTAAGATGTGGACCAGGAGGAGCCCAACTTCAGAACCCAGGGCAGGGTTGGAAACAGAACAAAACAACTAAACTGAAAAAACACTAAACATAGGCAAAAGCCAAGAAAAATAAGGGATAAAGAAGGTCATTTCATACTGGTAAAGGGGTCAATTCATCAAGATGACACAACATTCCTAAATGTTAAGAGGATCGGAACAAGAGCATCAAAATACATGAAGGAAAAGCAATGGAACTACAAAGAGAAATACACAAATCTACAATGATGGCTGGAGATTTAAATACACCTCTATCTCAAGAATTGACAGAACAAGCAGAATATCAGGAGACAGAAAATGTGAACAAAGCTAGTAACAAGCTTTACTTAACTGGTATGTCCTTCATCTACATGACACTCCACCCCAAAGTATCAGGGACACATGCATGCCCAGTACCCGTGGACCATTTCTCAAGGTTCACCACCACCAGCGGGCTGTGAGACAAATCTCTGTAAATCTGAAAGCATTCAATTTATACAGACTATTTCTCTGGTTACCACAAAAATTGAATCCAAAATCAATAAATAAATCTGAAAAACTCCAAACCAAGGGAAATTAGGAAGAATTTGGAACTGAATAAAGACATCAGAATCTAAGGCATACTAGTACAGTGGTATTTAGGAGTATCTGGTCACTAAACACCGATTAGGAAAGGGAAAAAGTCTCAAATCAAAGACTTCACTGTTCACATGGAAGAGTAAGAAAAAGACAGCAAATAAAACCCAAAACAAGCAGAGACACAGAATAAAATGAAGATCAGAGGAGACAACAGTCAAACAGGAAACCGCCAAAAAAATAATGAAAATAAATCCATCCAAATCATTTGTTTGAGAGAATCAATAAAACGGACAAATCTAGTCAGAATAATTAGGAAATAAAAGGGAAGAAAACCTCACAATTATCAAGGTCGGGAATAACAGAGGTAACTGCAGAATGTCTGCAAGCTCTATAGGTATTAAAAAACATCAGGAAGTATTATGAACCATTTTATGGCCATAGACACAAAATTTTCAGTGAAATGCACGAGTCATCAAAGACACAAACTGCCAAAGCTCACTCCAAAAGAAACAGGTAATCTGAGCAGTCCAACCTCTATTCAAGTCACTGAATTTGTGGTTTAAAATCTTCCCCCGAAGAAAACGCAAGGTCGAGATAGGAACTGTACCGGTGAAGCCACCCATGAAGAAATAATACCAATAACCAATTCTACACAAGACCAGCGAGCAACGTAAGTGAGGAAACATTGGTTCAGTGACAGGCATGAAGCTAATTATCTCAGTGGAAGAACCCAGATTTATATAAAGAATCAACCTACATGCCCATCGAGGGATGAATGACTAGAGGTGGCCCGTGTGTGTATGTATACACATCCATTTATACAGTCGTACCCAACGGAGTACTACTCAGCTACTAAAAATAAGATAAAATCTTGCCATTTGTGGTAATATGATGGCCCTTAAGTGAAATAAGTCAGAGAAAGACAAACATTATGAGTTCACTCATAATGGAATAAAAAGAGACAAAACAAATGAACAAAAAAAGGAACAAAAACTCTTAGATACAGAGACAAGACTGGTAGTTTAAACTAGAGGAGAAGAGGGTCCGGGTCGGAACAGTAGAGGGATCAGGTCTATGGGGAGGATGGAAACCAGACTTCTGGTGGAGATCGGGATGTAATACGCACAGATGACAAAGTAGAGGCCATATAGCAAACACTTAATGCTGTAAACAAAGCCAACTCAATAACAATTTTTTTTTAAATCCAGATTCTTTTAAAGAATGTACTTTTATTCTATGTACATGAAATTATAGGAAAAGGAAATTACTATAGACTCAGAGAAAGCAGACCATGGATGAGGGAGAGAGAAGGGAGGACTGGAGAGAGGGAACCCCAAGGGGCATAGGGAAACTTGTAGGGTGATGGATAGATTCACTATTGTGATCACAGTGATGGGTAAAGACGTCAAAATTATCAAAGTGTACACAACAAACATGTACAGTATGTCAACCTCCCTTCAATAAAGCTGCTTAAAGAAATAAAATAGATGGGAAAACATACTTACAAATCCATTCCCTCTGAACAATTTGTAAGGCTGCAATACACACATACACACGCACACACACACACACACACACAAACTGCAGACAAATTAACTAAAACTCAAAGCACTAATGAAAAAAAGGTCTTTATTTCCTCTCTCCCATCCCTTCATCTCCTACACCCTTACTTAAAAAGGAAAAATAAAATCAATTACATCACAGCCTAAATAAAGAGAAAGAAGGGGCGATCAGAAATAAACCTGGGAAAGTTTTCGTTTCAAAATATGAACAAGCAGCAAGTAGCAAAGAAGGACCGCAGCCATCTGGCAGGGGAGGGAAGTCAGAAGGCTTCGAAAAAAGGGCAGAATGAGGTTTTGGAAAAACTCTGCCAGCATTTCTTTTCCAATAAAAATGAATAGATATCTACATATAATCTACAAGTTCCTTATGTCACTGCTATATGCCTAGCAAGGCACTGCAGCATAAAAAATGCACGTAAATGTTGTTGGTGCTAGGGAAGCAGTAATAAAAGCACACATGTCCCAGACAACATACTACATGGAGACATCTTCTCTCTTAACTTCCCGCCCACCATGTTTCAAGCAACCTCTCTTTGCCGCCCACTGGGCTGTAGAGGAAGACATAAATCTTAATATTTACCTAAGCTGGTATTTTCTTCCCCACAAGGCCCTTTCCAATTTCCAGACTTGACAATTTTCCTCCAGGTAGTCATTTTACTGAAAACATCACAAGCAGATCATGTGTACCTCACAGTGGAAGGTACTGTCATGAACACACAGCTGGAAATCAAACTTAGGGTCTCAACAGACAGGACATGAATCAGAGGGGTGAGTATTCAGTCCTCTAAAGCACTGGCTCTAAAAACAAAACAAAACTTGTCTCGAGTCCCACAAAGAAAAAAGAGGCCATATCATTTTCTTTCGCAGATTTTGGAGGTTTTTCTTTTTGTTTTAAATAGCAAATCAATCAAGTGAAATGTGCAGACATTGCTTAAAACCTGGAGAAATTAAATATAAAAAGACTCGGGAAAAAAAAAAAATCAGTAAAAATAGAACAGAAGCTAAGTACAGAATATTAATTTTGTTGGGCATTATAATTACATTCTTTTTTTCTTTTTTTAAATTCTGATCTTTCTAGAAAAACATTCAATGATTAATACAGCAACATGAAGTTTAAGAAAATATTTAAATATTATTCATAAAAAGTGGTAGCAAGGAAATGGTCGAAACAAGAGGAGGTACTGATAACTGAAGGAGCAGGACAATGGAATCATCAAGGCTCATAATACTAATCTTCCTGATTCTATGTATCTGAACTTTCTAAAAAATAAAAATGTTTTCCAATGTAAATTGGGTAATATCAGTTGATTCTAACATGCTCACTAGACTCCAAGTAGTATTTACTTGAAAAACAATCCTGTGTGTTGGCTAAAAAGAACCGAACGTGGGGCATAAAGCCATTTTAGTGGACACTCATAAAGGTCTCCTTGATATGGTTTCACCGAACTGCTGAGACTCATGTGCAGAGCTGACATCTGTTATGTGCCAGATACTCAAATCATCGAGCCTTTCCTTCTATTACTGACAGAAGCTTACCTCAAATATTGCTTTAGGACACTAGTTATTGTCTTCACTTCCCAATCTATGGAATTTTCCAGGTCCACTTCATTGCACGTTTTCACATCTAGTGAACAAGGGAGAGAGAAGAAGTAATTAAAGCCTTCATCCTTCCTCAGAGGCCTTCTAGACGCGCTCACAAAGCTTCTATTTTTAAATGGCCAAGTCACATATAAGTCATTCTGCATTTTCCTATAAAAACATTCTATGTGATTTCTTATAGTGTCTAAGTCACGTTGTATGATTAGACATTTCCAACACTTCAGAAAAATCTGTAGTGGGGACCAAAGTTAAAGGATAAGGACTGGGCTGGGAGCAAGAAAGAACTGGACACAGTCTAGCAGCCCAACATACACAGGTGCAAATCATGTCCAGCTGGTATTACCATCACCAACGGCTCAGAGCATCTGGCATCTGCAGTGTCGATGCTGCTACCATTCAAGGCAGCAGGACCATGAGAACAGGAGCGAGCCAGTCGGGGAGAAGGATGAACTTGGTCTCACACTACTAAGATCTTACTCATCACATTATCTCTCTGCAGGTGAATACACGAGCCACCAAAATAGAAAAATGACACAAACTTAAAAAGTCATTTATGGGAGCTCTTTCCCATTAACCTGACACTATATACACTTATCCAGGAAAAATGTGCTAGAAACCGTTGTGGGACACTCCTGACATTCATTCTAAATGAAACTAGTTTCCTTTGTCCTCAAAGGGTTATGATATGTCTCTTCAATCGCCCTTTGAAACAGCCAGTAAGAGCTGAAGAAAAATGTGACTAAAAAAGAGAAAGGGGGATGAGAAGGCAGACAGAACTCTAGATAAGAAGCAAAACAGACAAATCTCAACAAAATTCACAGGGTACAAGATTGACGGGAGCGAAGGGCAAGGAAAGGAAGGCGGGAAGAAGGTGGTGGCGCACTGGGACCCTGGGGGTGGCTGGGGTGTGAAATGCACACACAAATTCAATAATCTAAAAGGCACATAGCAATGTGAAATAATAAAAACAATTTTTAAACTTAAATGAAATTTTTTTTAAAAAAAAAAGGAAAAGAACAGCCAGAAAAGCAAGCTGAGCGTGGCAGCCCGGCTGGGCTTCACTGGGCCCCTGCAGGATGAGGGAAGCGTGTGGCATGAAATCACAAACACGGCTTTCCGTCGCCTCCTGCGTCTGCGCAGTCACTCCACCCACTCAAGTCAGGTCCGAGACTATGTGAATATCAGCATCTTCATCTGCACAACCGAGAGGATGTGTCTGCTCTCGGCGTCAGAGCAAATGCAGACCGTGCACAGATTTCTGGAAGTCATTAAATGAGAAAGGGCCACAGCTGCATCACGAGGTGACCAGCATGCCGTGGTGGCGCCTACCCAACGGGAGGGAGCGGCCACTAGGGAATGTCCTCCGTCCGCCTCAGCTGGCTTGGGTTTCTACACTTCCATCGGGCAAAGGGCGAAATAAATTCATGGAAGAGACACCCACAACGATGTTTCAATTAAGATTCCCCCCCTAAAATATCACCTAGTGGTTCTGAAGAGGGTCCTTTTTTCCTCCCTTCCTTCTATTTGTCTATATAGGGAAGGAAACATCTTGTGAGCATTTCCTTCTGAAAAGCACTAACAAGAAAAAGTGGTTCGATGGGAGCACCACATTAAGTGTGTGCTACTTAAAGGTCTGAGGCCGCAGTATGAGGAAGGATGGGTAACATACCCCACACTGTTCTCAAACTGTCTGAAAACAAAGTAAAACAGGATGTGGGGGCTATTTCCCAGCCATAACATCATATGTATGAAGCCAATTACTCAAAAGTCCGGAGACTTTTTAAAGCACTTCAACAGTTCTTGATTACAGCAACTGACAGCAATATGCAATAAACTACAACAATGGCAGTTGACACTGATTACATTTTGATCAGTTCCTACAATTCAAAACCCATTTGTTAGTGAGCTTGTCAGACAAGCCACAGATACATTCAAGAAATCAAATTAAGCACCCTGATTAAAGGTGCAATCCTTTATAACTAGGACTAAATAATTCTGTTCTAAAGGCTTTGCCAACCAATTACTTTACTAACTGAATATTCTCTCTCTCATTAAATCAATTATTTAAATCTCATTTTAACATACAAGTCAGATAACATTTTCAATCAACTTGCTACCAGAAAAATCACCATTTTATAATCCAGGAAGCTTCTAAAGGAAATCTTTTATTTTCAGCTTTCTACCAAATTATCATTCTATATTTTGAGATCATTTTTTCTATGGAAAAATAAGCCATCCTTTGAATTCATGGGATGAGAAAAGTAGCTGTCACATCAGAAGCTAATGACTACAGTTGTCTGTATTACTAATCCTCTATTGAACAGTCACTGTTTTCAAATAACTCAATCATCCCCAGCAGTTCTTCTCAATCTGTGGATACATTAGGACTAGGTAAATTTGTTAATAACTTATTTGGGATTCAGACATAAAAATGCACTGGAGTGTTCAGTCAGAATATACATTCCAGCACAGAAAAAGGAGAAATGTTGAATTCTTTCTGACCAAGGAACCACACCTCAGGGACTAGTTAAAAAAAAAAAAAAATCTAAGCTAATAAGCACAGATACAAACAATTGGGCTCATGTTTCATAGTTATATAGACAGTGGTCATTTTTCTGGAACTGGAAATTTTTAGCCCAATATAAATGCCATGTTGGTACCCAATAAACAATGACGTGGGACCCATTTTAAAGTACTTTTAAAGTGCTGTGATTGAATGCCTTTCAAAAATAGGTTTATAATTCAAATTCAGAATTTTTTAGCTACATGTTTCCCCCGATCTATGAAAATGCAGTCCTACAAAGTAAATAAGGTAGTATTTTTTAAAGCAAAACTCTTCCAAACTAGTTCTTTGTCTTGTTTTCGGTAGTTCTATGTCACAACGTAATTCAAAGTCATCCAGTCATTTTTGTGATTTCCATTTAGAAATAACCACCAATTTCCCAAGCCTATACAAGTTCCTATCACATTTTCTCTATTTCTCCTCCTCTGATCTGATGCTTTCAGTCTAAAGTTGTGAAGAAGGAAGAATATATGACAATTCTAACTTCTATCATTTCTCATCTGATCAGTTCCAAAAACTGTGGTAGCTAATCTGTTACATGATCAACCCACTTAGTGAAATACCATGACTTGCCCAAAGAGACCTCATCTGATATCCTTCCCAAGTGTTTCAAAGAATCATTGTTTTAACTTTTATCAAAACTACCTATGTGTTCTATTAGAGCAAAGGGGAAAGAAAGAAAATTGTGTTAGAAGGAAAGGCAATTGTTCATTTGAACATTTTCTTTGGGAAACTTAAGTTTGATCCAAAGAAACAGGAGGCATCTGGAAAGCCAATGGACCACTGCCTTCTGTCTCCAGAAAGGAAAACAACTAAGAAGGTTGATGACCCCCCTCGCCGTGGGGAAGGAGGAGCTATATCACTTCTTTACCTGACCCGGAGGAATAGAGGGACTTTAAATTTTCTCCAGTCACTGTCATTAACAGTCATGTTGGCAGCAGAAAGGAGAGGTAAAAAGCGGGTAGGGGAAGAAGGCTTGAGGGGGGGAATATTAATCGAAACTGTTTTCATTACTTGAATTTTAAATGTAAAGGCGGAAACACACCCAGAAAAGGAGATAAGAAAACATGTGAGATTTAAACATGCAAACTTTCTTTAGAAATATCACAAACTTTTACAAAAGATACTTAACACACTTTAAACAAACAATACGAAACTATTTTATGCAGCAATGGCAATAGAAAAATCACATCCACGTAAAAAATGTTCAAGAACTAAAGAGAACCAAGTAAATGGAAGTTCTTGTCAAAAAACAGAAAATGCCTTGAAACACTTTCTCAAGGTACTTAAAAATTAGGGTTTTTTTATTTCTACAAAGGAAAGTGTGTTATAAACAAAATGTACTTTGAAAAAATTGAAATTTGACATAAATATTACTTAGAGGAATAGCGATTTTTTTTTAAGTAACTGCCTGGAGGACTGGGGGAATACTTAGTACCACAAATGGGCCCAATTATTGAAATAATTTATCTTAGGGAAAGTAGAGGGACTGGTTGGTTTAAAAGAGCAAAGTTAAAAAAGACGGCCAATTCAAGTGTGCCTAGAAACAGTCCCACATACATCCCAAGGTCCCAGGTTCAAGACACAGGGCCAGAGAGGAACAATCAATGTGAACAACTAAATGAAAGTAAAGATGCTTCATCCTCCTCTTGTCCGCCTGCCTACTCGCCTTCATGCCTGCCTGTACCTTTCTTTAAAAAAAAAATAATCTGGCAAAGCAGCAAGGTGGGAAAATCAGTGGAAAAAGGCTATCAATGGAGCTAGTGATACAGGAACATTCAGGAAATCTACAGCCTCTCTCTGCAAGCAGTGTAAATAATTTCAGGGTCAACACTTACTGAATCAGGAGGAAAATAAAGAAATATCATGGGGGAATTGCAAACTTATTAATAGAAAATATACCTATTTTATTAAAAGCTAAATTAGTTGATAAAAAAAAAAAAATGGCATTTAATGCTAACAAAAAATGCCAGGTTTTGAGATTGACAACCTTTGATTCCACTAGGAAATAATTAAACAGATTTATATTTATAAAGAGTAAATAATCCACATTACGCAGTATTTAATAAGGAAATAACAAAGCAATATCCTTCCCTTAGAATAATTCCCTAACTTCCCATTTGCAGAATGGTATGAACTGAAGACAGCATTTTCCTGTGCCCACAACTTAAATGAACTTGTGTCCCATTTGTGTCCCAGACTTCTCTAACCTCTAACCTCGGTCCTCCTGGAAAGTGAAAACAGTGTTCCCAGTCATGAACTTCTGAGGGTTTAAATCATTTAAAACCCCTTGCAAGTTAAGACTATCTTGAAACACTTCCCGCGAGCAGAGAAAACTACCACCTGAGTTCAGAAATGCAAGTCATGTGGGATTTTCGGAGATTAAGAACCATCTTCAGGGAGTTTAACATTTGTGAGTGACCAGAGACACCCACATTCTAGCCTCCCTTGCACATGAACAAAAAAGATAATAAAAATAGTGCTAGGTTCCTTATGAGCCTTTTAATGCCAACATGTGCCTTTCGGCCAAACCTCCCCTCCTGATACTAAGAGAATTTTCCAGTTCTAATCACCACAGCACCATCTTGGAAATGAGAGAAGTGTTTCTAATTTTAAAATTAACTAAAAGCAGATGCTGGAGGGCCGTTAAACTCTTCCAGCTGCTACTAAACCTCTGGCAACCTACTGAACCTCTGCCAACCTGAGTGTATTTAATTTGGAGCCCGCTCATGGTAAAAAGGGGAGCCAGGTGCCAAAACTGCACCCCAACATTAACCACAAAAAGAAAACAGCTCATGAAAGCAAATGTCTTCTCATTGGGACTGATGACGAGCAATTTTTCCTGCGGTGAACAGCTTTAAAAAGGTGGTTGCTTATAAAATTCTGGAAGCAAGTTCAGTCAGACAGGCAATCCGATGTGCAACCCGTCGGAGGCTGTTACTCCGGGTTTTTACCCCCTGAAGAGGAGTCTTGGCTACAGTGCTTTAAGATGCAGACAGGCTTAAAGTGCATGGACAGCACACCTGAGGGCGGTGTTAATATTGATTAAAGTGAGACATGAAAGAAATTAATATTTAGCAAGGTCATAATGACAGATGGGTTTAACGTGCAGGCCCCAGAGCCTGAGTTATCGTCACGCCTCCAGAGGCAGCCCACTTGCCAGTAGGGAGGGAGGCGGGGTGTCTCCCAGGTGACCCTGACTGACAGCAGCATGTGATGTAAAGCACTCTGTCATTCACATGACGTCTGGGGTAATGAAATGAATTCATGTTCCGCCTTCCTCTCATCTGGAAAGCCACAGAGCACCGTGTTATCAGCACAGATGGCGCATGCTTGGCTCTGGAGGACAGCCTGGTGCAGCTACAAACAAGTCACTGTGAAGGAACACTGATGTCTCCCTGAGAATCAGACCTTTGCTGTCAGGTGACGGTGGCGGGAGCACCATAAACCTGAGCCATTCCCAGTGGCCTTGCCCAGCAACGATAGTTGTGCTGTCAAGACTGGACGGACGATCTGGAAGCAATGCCCATCGCAAAGGCCTAGCTGCTACTTTCCTGGGAGAAGCAAGCCCAAGAAGATATGCACCATGAGCTGCCTTCTTTTTACCTTTCATTTCTTAGCAAACAAAGACGTCTAAGCTAATATAAACATGAATCTACTTCTCCCGGTAAACTGTCTCTGCTCAGGAGAAAACCAATCCAGGCAGAGACTGCCGGAGCTGCAGAATGTTACTATGAAATGCGAAGTTGTGACGACAACAAACATCAACAAATAACGCATGGAAAATGATGAGAAAAGAGGCATACCCATCAACATACTCAGAAGTCTCTGGACCTTTGAACTCACCCCCACAACTCTGTACAATCCTTGGTCATTTATACCTATTGGAAGAGAGCGAAAGTTAGCAAAATATGAGACCATTGTGTTTTCAAAGCTGTCAACAACAGTGCATTCAGGATCTTTGCTGACTCACATTAGCAGCATTCCTGTTGACTATAAAAATAACATTTGACAAAAGCAAGTGTGGTATTCACACACGGTGGTTGGAAAAGATCTCATGAAGCAAGGCTCCATGTGGACAAAATGCAGTGATTCAGTGTTAATGATATAAGTTAGCTAAGGCGCATTCAGGAACACTGAAACACCTTCCAGAGATGCGCTGTAACTTTCCTCTCTCCTATGTTTACTTATGCTTGACATTCTTCCTGAGGGTTTATAGTCTTTGGAAAACCACATGAATTCAATACCCTAAAATGAAGATAGCAACGTCAACAAAAGAAAAAAAAATTAAATATAATAATCTGCTTAGTAGCTAGAAAGAAATCATTGTTTGGATGGTTCTTGACGACAATGGAAATTCATTCAGAACTAAAGCAAAAAAAATTTTTAAGGCGTTGTCCAGGGATGAGCTGTAGAAAATCAAATGAGTATCATCACGAACACCAAAATGAACCACAATGAAACTCTCAGGATTCTGAAATCAAAATTGTGATTATGGGTGTGGGGGTGGGTGGGTGGGTGTGCAGGGGTGTGTTTGGGACATGATGTGGGGGGCAGGGTGTGTGTGTGTGCGCAGGGTGTGGAGACTAAGAACCTGGTGAGAATCTCTTCTCCTGAAACTTATACAGTCTAGTAAACGAATGAAACATTATTCTTTTAAAAAAGAACCAAGCATATCTAAATATATACCAAATCACTGCATCCCTTCTCTTCAGAGACCTGCAAAGAACATGTTCCTGAGCACTAAGACAAGAAATAAAAGCAAGGAAATGCATTGTCAAACATAATTTAGCACATGTAACATATGATCTTGCTTGTGTTCTGATTGCAACAAACCAACTGTAAGACGTTTTTGAGTGACATTAAGTTTGTCAGAAAGTGTCTGTATTTTAAAAGTGACGTAACAAGGAGAGAAATGCCCCTCTCTTCCACTTACTTTGGAAAAGGACAGAGAAAGCCATTTGTAGGAAAACCTTGGTTAACAGTTGAGGTTGAACGCTAAGAATACAGGAGTTCACTGGACCACTCTTTTCATTTCTTTTTAATGCTTGGAAACTTCCATAATAAAATAAAGACTTCAAAAAAAATGTGCCTTCTTATTTCTCGAAAGAGTTGCCGCTTTCTGGCTGTGTGCTTATTTTCTGCACCATGAATGCTAAAGCTAACAAGAACACGACTAGCTGATGAGGAGATGACAACACTAATCCCCAAAGTTTCCCAAACAAAACAACACACCAAAAAGGCCATGAAATTTGCCCAAAAGAGCTTTCTTTTCACCTACCTGTGTGGGGTGATGAAAAAAATACTAGACAGTCTAAAGGCCTGGATACAAGGACCAGCTCAGCCCCTGGGGAGCTCTGAGATGGGAGATGGGACAGGAAGCCTCTCTGAGTGTCTGTCTCAAGGCTGCTCCTGAGATCAACACCAGCGTCTACCCCAGCCAGGGAGGGAGCACAAAGAGGACGCACACATGCTGTTCGCACACGAAAGCTTTCCTTAGTCCTTGCAGAAAGGAGTATTTCTTTTCCTTCTCTTTGGCTTTTAGTTCTTCTTAATCATTTCTGAAGCATCTCAAAAATCCTACTTGTCTGTCTGATAGTGTCCCCCAAATTCATATGTTGACATCCTAACCTCTAGCACCACCCAGCATGAGATTGCATTTGGAAAGAGGGCCTAGAAGAAGTTAAGTAAATTAACATGAGATTTTAGGGTGGGCCCTCCTCCAGGAGGACTGGTGTCCTCTAAGAGGAGGAGATTAGGACACAGACATACACAAAAGGAAGGCCAGCGCAGACACAGCCCCGGCCAGAGGCCTCACGAGAAACCACCCGTCCGACAACCTGACTCGGAGGATTCTGAGAAGATCAATGTCTGTCGTTTAAGCCACACTGTCTGCGCTACCTCACGTCAGTCCGAGTCAGCAACCTCCGTTGTCAACCTCCTCCACAGAGCTCCTGTATGGATCAGGAGATAGGGCTTACCCGTCCTTGTAGACGGTCTACTCAGAAGGCTAAGAATCAAATCAACAGAGGAGCACCATCTTCCTGATGGGGACTCTCACTGACTACATGAGTGAGGAAAATGCAGGTCAGCCCTGCCAGGAGTTGGGAAGAGGAAAAGAAATCATTGAAAAACACCGAAATCAGAGTCTGAGCTTGCAATAGGGGAAGGGACTGCACCTCAAGTCTTCCTTCTCCGAGAGCCCAGAAGGGCACGACCAGAGCATTTCAAACACCAAGGGACAAAACCGAAAATAACCTAGTTTGGCGAGGGGGCCGAAAGACAAAACGATCACATTCTATACTCAAATGTGCCTCCCCGACAAAAACTGTGAAATGTGCCTGGAGAAATGAAGTAAGAATGTTACTTTAGCAATAATAATCACTCAGTGCTCATAATGACTATCAGATAATTGATCAAGTTCAAATTCATCAACCTGCAAGAAGAAGAGCTAATTGCTAATGCATAATGAAAGGTGCAAGGGAATTAATGCTCCTCGACACAGCTTTTACATTTTTAAAAATGAAATTTAAATAAACCTTGCTTGAAAAGCAGTGGGAAACTGTATGATACATACACTCAAGTCCTGCAGGATTTTCTGCGGCCTCTTACACTGTTCTTAAAAGCTCTGAACTAAGAAAACGAGAGCACTCCACAACACTTCATACAAGGTGTCCAATCATTTTAAAGATATAAGCAAATCAATATGCCAAGTTCCATCAGTGAGTCAATCATATCCTCTCCAGCTTTTCTTCCAAATTTCCCTCTCTCAGTCAAAGGGATTATTTCTAATCACCAAGTATTACATTTTGTAAGTTTTCTTTGACTTCCTCCCTATCACTTTCCGAATTCAATAGGTTAATGTCTACATTTTCCTCTAACTTCAGACTAATCTCTACTTCTTCAACAGCAGGTTTAAATTTCATGCACATATATATATATAAAGGCATTCCAGCGGGAAACACACAACTGTTATCCATTCTGAACATTATCATATTTTTCTTTTTCTTTTTCAAACCACTTTGATTATCTCAGGTCCCCACCACTATTTCAGAGTAAGGCATCACATCTAATCCAAATTTCTCAGATGAGCAATGCATAAAGCATAAACACAGACACACTAATGAGCCCGATCCCCATCTCAACACCTACATTCATTGTAGAGTATTCACTAGATCAGAACAGATCTCTATCACACAGATAACCAAAATCATGTCCTCCTCTGTGACTGCCTCTTCTGTGACTTCCTCTTCTCTCACCATTCACTCCTCTGTCAAATATTTATTCATCAAATACGTGCAGTGATATATGTGCAGCGATATTCCAGCTGTCCGCAAATCAACAGTGAGCCAAAGAAAGTCCCACTCAGACCTGCAAACCAGACCAAGCCGTCCTTCTGACCCAGTCTACATTCATTATCCCATTATTCTAGAAATGAATCATAATCAATTCCTTTTGACCCTTGATTACTTTTTAAAACAAGCCTATAATCTTGCATTCACAATTCTCAAAATCAAAACTATGAATGTTTGACCTGACATCAGGCTACTTAAGCATTCTTCCCTACCCATTAAGAATATTCCTATTTTACTATTTTACCATGTTAAAAAGTTTACCTCAAACCTATCTGGAGATATTATACACTATAAGCATATATTCCATATTAGCTTTATAAATTAAAAAAAAAAGAAAACCCTAGTGTTAAAACATAGCCAGCCTCAAAATTTTCAGACTAACTGTGGATCCATGCTCTCCTGTCTCTCCCCAAATCCTCTATGACCTAGAAAGATAACAGGTCATCATGATTGTTGGTTGTTTTTGCTTTTAATAGCTTTCATGATGCCTCGCATAGGATAGCTGGGTAAGGTACAGAATAGGTATGGCTAGGCTGATTTAAAATTGATTTTGAATTAGAGACATTGGACTTGGGCCAACACAGACATTACAATTTGGGTCTAAAAATTTCACACAAAAATATCCAAGCGATTAAAACTTTTCCAGGATATCAAGACTCACTCAAAGGTAAGAATATCTTCAAACTTTAATCTGGTCAAACCAGTGCTTTTAGGCCCAAAAGCATTTTGTTTTTTGGGGTGGGTTTTTGTTTTGTTTTGTTTTGTTTTTTCATTTTGATAAAGAAGATGAAACTTGACGGGCAGGAAAGAAAAGGTAAGTGCTCTGTTACAGCGAGGACATGGTGACAGCTGTCCCTTGGCAAAGTGGATCCGGTGAAATCAGATGTGTCTTACTTCCTACCATTTGTCTCCTCCAATCTCACACAGCACTGCCACGAAGCACCGCCCAGATGTTCCTTGAGGAGAAGGTCAAGAAGTGGGAAAGAGTCAAGTTTCATCATCATCTGGGCCCCACGGTTCCCCTCCCAGAACTCAAAGAAAGTTAATGAAACCAGAGTCCACTCATCCTCGGGAAACACCTGAACACCAGTGGGTACCCTTGCAGCCTGCGGGTGGGCTGGAGAAGCCATGTGGAAAAGAAGAGGCTCAAGGACAATGAAAGACTTAGATGTAAAAGGAAGATAAAGCCTAAGAAGACTGATAAATTCAGCTAAACATACAAGCAGAAACAAAGACTGGAGCAGCTCCAATTGGCAAGTTGATGTGGTGAATAAGAGGAAACAGAAAGCAGCACTGAGAGTAAAGGCAGAAGAAGAGAGAAGACGGCAAATTTTAAAAATGCAGGTACACAGCAACAGTAGAGAGAGAGGAAACTACACAATGAGAGACTGGAAATAAACAAGATCAGGTTCAGAAACGATATGCCATTTTATTACCTAAGAATTCATGCAATTATGCATACCCACTGTACTTAAGCACTGAGGTAAAATGAAGTTCAGATATAGGATAAAATTAAAAATTAAATTAAAAGGGAGAGAGCAACACGGGACGAACCCAGCTATAAAGTGTTTCCTCTTCAGTATCAGGAGCAGATTCCACCTGACAGCTCAGTATTCTTAACACCTGGCATGGTCCTCCATACAGCACAGACATTTAACAAATGCATGGGATGAATTAATTACTAGACTGAATAAAGTTGATGACTGAATAGCAAAGGGACATGGAAAGAAAACAAAAAGACCAAGGGTTACTTATCACCAGAAAAGAGATCTAACAAGACAAAGGGAAATGGTCAAAGTGAAACACTTTGGATGGCAGCAGACAGAAAACTGGGAGGAAGAATTCTGCAGGCATCTGAGCCTACGGAAATGGAGGAGAAAATCCCATAGGTCTATCAGCTCGCGCTCACTGAACTCTGACTAGTCAGCAGCAGGCTGTCTGTCTCAGAGAATGAGGAAGTGATCAATACTGGCATGAGTGGTGAGTCATCTATTTGCACTTGCGCGTGTCGACATCGGGGTGAAAAGGCCATGCGTGCTGACGTTCACACTCACAGGATTTCACCGAAAGTCTGCCGTCTGCATCACTAATGAGGCGTGTGTGCAGAAAAACAGATCCAGCCTCACAGCACTGTCAAGACACGGTCTCTGGGCTGTGTAATGAACACATGATCTCAGGCAAAAATACTAGCCATAAACTTTACATGTTTTCAATTATATTTTCACATGTAATTATACATAGTCGCTAATCTGAAAGATTCTTAAAAATAAAATGAAAGCAGCACAACAGGTCAAAATGATCAGGAAAAAATTGTGAAGAAACACCAAGCCATCCAGCTAAAAATGGTAGCTATAAAGGCTGACACAGAGAAAAGCAATAATGAGGTTCAGGAAGGCTGTTTCAGGTCCTAGGTGAAGTAAAAAACTTGATAACGTGCTCCTTACATATATTTATAACTAATAAATACTATGTTTAAATATCTACGCCAATAGAGCAAACCCTTTCTAGGAGCTCCACTACGCTGAGTTACATAAAAACAAATAGGCTCATACACAAGGATGTCCTTCCAGGATACCTGCCAAGTAATAATATTTTCAGGCTCTTTCAGAGATGCATGTTTATATTAGTCTTCTTTTTTAATTTTTGCATTGATGTACCATTTGTGTACAATACCACTTAACATTTCAAGAGACTAGGTTCACAAGTCCATCAGTAACACGCTGTCCAGCCACAGCATCCTAGTGCCATTCACACAACCAGTATAAGGACCTCGAACCAAGAAGGAGTCATTCTGTCCCATCGAAAGGACATAAATTCAACATCATAAACTTAAGCTATTCCAGTTAAAAATTATAGAATTTGGGTGTGCCCTGGTGGCCTAGCAGTCTAGTATACCTGAAAACAGTACCACTTATGTCCCAAGGTCCCGAGTTCAAGATGCGGCGCCGGTGGGGGGGGTGGGGGGGTGGGGGGGGGGCAACCAATTGAACAACTAAATAAAAAAATAAAGTGCTTTTTCTGCCTCTGTCTTTCTGCCATGCCAGACTACTCGCCTTCATTCTTGCCTATACCTTCCTTTAAAAATATGAATTTAGAATTTGGAAGAAAAATACGTTATCTCTTAACCATTTCAATGTGCTACATACTCCAAAAAGCAAGGTAAGAGATCATTTCTAAAGCTGAAAGAAGATGAACTATAGTTGGACACAGATGGGAAGCATGAAATGCTACTGAGTAACATTTTAACCTTTACAGATCTTGGTCTCCACATAAAAAGCATAATCTGGAAATACTAATTTGTTAAGGCTGTAAAATGTTAATCATTACAAGTTTAGGTGACAGATCTCCTGGAAAATACCAGTTGTGTGACCTGGCAAAATAATCTGTGCCTTGGCTTCTTTATCTGGAAAATGAGGTGAATGATGGAATAGAGTTGTGAAAATAAAGGAAGATAATGTCTGTAAAGCATTGGCATGAGTCTCACATAACCAGCAGTCATTAAAATCTTTCATCGTAGCCCCAACTTCAAAATTCCTATCAAAATAACTCAGCACAGGACACATAAAAGTGATGCTACTAAGGCACATAGTCTACAAACCATTTCACAAACGAAAGCACATGCTGGAAAGACAGTCCACGCTGGTTTAATATGAATGACTCATGGAAAATATAAAAATTCCTCTTCACCAATAACATTTGGAATTTCTCCCCTGGATGAAAAGTATTTGGGCAGCAGAGAGAAAAACATTACAGTTACCATCTGCCAAGACCCAATCTGCATTTTCCCATTCTAGGAAGTCTTGCTTTCACTTTCACATGGGCCTTCCCGGGCTTCTCGCAAATCACCTTGCGCTGTGATGAGGGGCCTCCCCACCAGCAGGCACTCTGAGAAAAGGTCCTGGGACTTCAGTCACATGACTTTCTCACACCCAAACCCCAGAGACTGGACTGAGAAACCCACCAGCTTGGCCTGAGGGCAACGTGCCCTGCTGAGGCTGGCTGCCAAGCCTACTTCCATTAAGGCTTCTCATCCCAGCCTACGTGAGAAACATGGAAAGGAGACAGGAAGATCCAATGCCAAATCTAAGACCATCCATCTGGAAGCACTGATCGCTTCAGGGCTCTTCAGACATAGCTAAGCCTGACTCCAGTCTCATCCTCTCAAGTCCAAGTCTCAAGTACAAAGAGCCTTTGGTTTCTCAGCTGCTATCTCTGTGTTAGGGTCAGAATGGACTTTGTATTCCCAACACTCTGTGTGGCTGTCCTCATTTCCAGATTCTAGCCAACACCAGTGGAAGAATGTTTGCTTCAGACCAGAGAACTCCTTGTCTTGTTGCTATTCTTTGTACCACCCCCAACCCGGTGGAAAGAGTGCACAGATAGGGCAGGAAGAAAGCCACAGCATAACAGGGACATTTGCGCTTTTACTAGCAGCATGACTTAGGAGTATGAACTCCCAGAGTTCTCACGTCTAGGACCCAGGATGTAACAAAGGCACTGCCCACAATTCACTCAGGGTGCCTCCCTCAGGGTCTCTCCACAGTGTGGGCCTGGAAGAAAGGAGAGGCTCAGTCTCTGTCTCCAGCAGGATCCAGCTCCCATCGCCACGAAGTTGTGCTGTCTGCAGCTCTTCCTCTCACCTCGCTTGCACAGCAGGATAATTATGACTCAGACTTAAGAGCCAGGGATCTGAATCCCAGCTGTCACTTTCTAGTTGGTGACCCATGACAGGTTTACCCTTCACTTGTCCCAATCTCAGATACCTCGTCTGCACCAGAGCTGGAGAGAGAAGACAGACCCACTCAGCTACCTACTGGGTCTTGTGAACACGGCTGAACTAGAGTACATGAAATCGTGACACAATGCTGCTTATCAGGATTCTGAAAACTGTCAGACGCAGATCACACACTGATGTGCTATCTACCACTAAGACTTGCCAAGGTGCTGCACTGATGCTCAGCAGAGGGGGCAAATCTTTCTTGGGCTGATGGGACACCTTCAGAGTCTTTATTCCACCAATTCATGGTGGAGCTGTCATGGAAAGAAGGCAAGTGTAACTTTAGAACAAATGCAGATGAGCACCTCAAAAGGTGACACTCCGATCTCCCCTCCCCACTTCTTTCCTACTGTCCACATTTCCAAATCTCCTGTTTGAAATGTCTTCTCTTTATTCTTTCATTCATTGCTGGCATCCTCAGAACATCAGTCTACGCAGTCCCCATCACCTCACGCTCACTGTGACTAAGAGCACCAGCATTAAAAACTCAGTCTTACTGATGA